>VYXH01012181.1:149458-216531 GCA_013397275.1 Burhinus bistriatus | reverse complement strand
GGGGAGTGTAGGGGGGGGGGAGCTCCGAGGGGCAGCCCAGCCCAGCCCCAGATGCGGATTTCACGGCTACTGAAGCAGAAAAACCCTCGCGGTGATAGCTATAAAAAGAGCAACCCCTCCCTGGCCGAAAGTGACACCCTGCCTCATCCGTGTGTGCTAGGAAAAGGATTCTGCAGTCCTGCTGGAGACGGGGCGATGAGGTTGTTTGCGCAGGTTAGGTCGGTTGTTTGCCCTCAGGTCCTCAGGGGCGTGTAGGTACAGCTAATCTGAGCAGGCAGAAATCATTAACAGGTCCCCCAAAATCAGGAATTACAGGGTAACTTTTACAGCATGGGATTCTTTTTATTTGCCTTTGGAGTGAGCTCACCCATGTGGTTCTGCAGTGCCACCAGGGCCAGAATATTTTTTTTCCAGTGATTTTTAGCTAATTAACTTGTCTCCAGGACCTGGGAGAGAGACACCCCTATTGGCACTTGATCCATGATTAAGTTTTAAGAGTTTTCCAAACTATGTAAGAAGCCATTACAAATCTCAGAATAAAAACAACTCTAGTATCCTCCCACGAACAATCCTGGAGCCAGAGAAAATGTCTTGCTGTTTTCTTCCCATGCTTCATGGTATTCTTTACTTGCCAGCCTCAGTGGCCATTCACATTTTGAAAGCGCTCCCAGCAGTTCACATGGAATAAATAAGGGCATTAACTCCAAGCCCAGCCTCAGTTCCTTGCTAACTCCTAGGCTCAGGAGGTCACTGACGTTCATGACAATGTAAAATCCACCCAAAGTTTCTCCTGAACCCTCTCACCAAAGCCGTCGCTCACACAAGGCAGGATCCCTGTGAAACCCCTGAGGACTAGGGAATTTTAAAGCAAAACCCCAGACACTGCAGGTGCTTACTGAGCACCTCCTTCAATCTGTTCCCTGATTTCCACCTCTCACAGCATTAGCTCTGTTCCCTGTAAGTTTTGTTGCCTCTGAGGACAGAAGGTGTGCCACAAAAGCCAAAATTCAAGCAGTAAACTGCTTCACGTCTACACACCTGACTCATTTCAAAGGCCTTCATCAATCCTGCTACACACTAAAACGACGACCTCTTCCTGAAATCCACTGTCTTGTCCAGGGGAAAAGCTGAATTCAGTTCTCCACCTCCCAAAATCAGCTGAACAAAGGGATTTTCTAAACTGTTGAGGAGAAAAGAGGGAAGGAGCATGCAGGGATGGTGGAACAGCAGCTCACTCCACGTTTCACATCAGCTGTAAGCTTGTATTCCTTGCAGACACTCAGTAACACAGGGATCACTCACAGAGGCTGCCAAAACCCAAGGACAGCATGCGTTGGGACAGCCTGCGCTGGGATTGCTGCTTCCTGCTCTTCCCTCTGCTCCACAGCCAGGCAACAAAGGGGAACATCTGGCCAATAGTCAGCTTTAATTACCTATTTAGAGTCAGGCTGAATATTTATGCTGTCATTAAACAGCCTCGGAAATAAGAAGCCAAACAACTCTAATACTTCGTTTCCTGACAAGAGACTTAAATAGCAGAAACTTTTGCTTCAAATTAAATGCACTTCAATAGCAATTAATTGTAGGCCTTAAAAATGTATTGAGATAATTAACAAAGGCAGAGGGAAAAGAAAAGAAACAATCAAGGAACACATAAACACATAGCCAAACCATATACTTTCAGGAAAAAATGCTGTGTGCAGGCTAATTTTCCACAATCCCTCAAGCAACAAGACAACACACATAAAAATAGCATTTGCTGGGTACAGACGTCTTTCCGAATGTCAAGGCAGTGACTACATTATTCAATATCAAGCCAGGTTGCCTAAGTTACACACTCCGCTGTAGGTGTTTTGAATAAGGCAGAAGGAGAATATTTGAATGCATGTGACTGCTAGTTTCAGAAATAAGACCCTTTCCCAGAGAATTTAGCATCTCTTTTTAAATAATGATAAGAACCAAGTAAAAAAAGTGCATTTGAAGTAAAATCAGATTCTCAATCTGAAATATGAAACAAAGGGCTAATGAAACAAAGGATTAAGGCACCTTAAATTTTGTTTTGTTTTATATAGATCAAAATAAATTATATAGATAAAAACAAATTACAGATAAATAAAACAATGCATCATTTTCCCCTTGTCATTACTCTCTCTTGGAAACAAATAAAAAAGCACATTTCATATGAAAGAAAAGGAAATTTTTGAAAAGGTCACCGTATCAAATGAGCCTGCCCTGGGGCTGAAGAGACTTTATCTTTGTTACTTATTCCTTAGGAAGTTGATCATTTTTATGGTCATTTTGACACGTTGTTTGGAATCTGTGGTTTTAATGGTTGAGATTTTATAAGCATAAGAGGAAATGAGGGTAAACATAATTATTAAAATGTAAAAACACTGCAAATATATAAATTTTGAAAAGGACGGCACAAGTCAAGTCATCTACATTCTCTGAACACCTGTTCTTATGAACACCTAGGTGAGCTAATTAGCTTGTCCCTTACACAAGATTCAATTTTAGTGTGGTTCTGGAACAGATTTTTTTCCTTCTCACTAAACAAACATCAGCTGGCTTAGTACATTGCAGGGGAGTAGTAGCAGAAAGGAAGAACCTTTTTTTGACTCTGAAACATGTGTCATTCTGTCAGACAACCAAGGCACGCACCACTGTCAAATTCAAGCACTAAACCCAGTAGTTGTTACGGTATTAGTCTGACCATGGGGAGAGGCATGATTTTTGAGGTAGCTTGGGGCAGACATCTGCTTTAAGTTCCCTCTCAAGCATCTACTTGTGACTGAACATCTCTCAAGCACAATCGAGAACAGTGATTTCATATACTGTATTTTGCATCTGCAGAGCACTTCTTATCCTAGGTGATCCCTAGAAAGCTGCAGCCTCCAGCCATTCAATTCATCACACAAAGGGTTCAGGTACACTGGCATAAACTGACAGTACAAGAATAATAGCTGTCTAACCTAGCTCTGATTTTAGCAGAGCTACCACATACATGTTATCCATTAGCATCAATCACAATTTCATGAGAAAATTAAAGAGCACCACAGTGCCCTTTCAGGGCCATATTCACATGTTGTGAGAGCTACACAAAGCTGTGGCTAGTGAGTGAAAAGAGCTATATGCTTCTCCCGCATGATGACGAGGGTCTAAGTGAGGCACTGATAGGGTAGCACTGAGAATCAGTGAGCTGTAAACACTAGGCAGAGAGATCTGGAAGGAATATAGGCATTTGAATATTGCTTTCAATGCACCTGACAGCAAGATGTACAGACATTATTACAGACACAGAGATCAGTATGCCACTGAAGCCCAACGTCCAGCCCAATACTGCTGCCAGGGAGAGTTGTAGCTTTAAAAACCATAACACATTTAAAACAAAAGTAGAGAAAGCAGGTAAGCATGCCTTGTATCTTGGCAGCTCAGGAATCGCTCATCAAGCACCATGTCCATCTGCTCAATTAAAATTCCTAGGGATAATGGTTTCTTACTTCAAAGTTTCCTTTTCTGTATTTTCTGTAGTATCATTAAACATACAATACCTGATTTTTTGTTTGTCATCTGTGTAATTGTTATTGCAGTCTCCTCCTTCATTCCAGCTGTATAGTTTTCCAGCTTACAGCACTTGAACCTCTCCAGTTCTGCTTACTGGTTCATGTACTGAAAACTTAGTGTTATTTTTATTACAGAGTCAACTGACAATCTGTTTCCCTAGATGCAGTTGCTGTCTTTCTCTTTCCTAAAAACAACCTTTTATATTAATACTCAAGAAATCTCTGTAAAGACAAGAAGAACGAAAAACTATTCAACGCTGTCACAGCCTTTCAATAAAGCAGCTTATTGAGCACATAAGAATATAAAGGGTTTCTTCAAAGGGAACCGATTACAGAGTTTTCACCTGTCTTTTATACATTTCTCATTCCCGGTATCCCGGCATCTGTTGGAAGTGTACCCCTCTGGGAACACAGCCTGCATAGAATTCTCCAGCATTTCACAGCAGGATGCTTTTTCAGCACCTCTGCTAGGCTGTGGACACTGGAAGTGTGGTTCTGGTGCTCACAAATCTCTGGCAACACACTTACTCATTTGGAGAATACTTCCAAATGCAGACATGGCAGCCTAGTGCTCACTACTGCTTATACTGTTTGTGGGTTTTTTCACTTCTTTTACAAACTATACTCGGTATATATATTGAACACTGAACAGTGTGTCCAATGGTCCCACCATAGTAATGTTCAAGAGTCTTCTCATGGATCCCAATGGACTGTGCTAGGTGCTGTGTGGTTCAGTCCCAAAAAGTTTCTACTCACACTGTATGTCCTTAACTCCTTTTTTCCTTAAATTCACTGCCCTTCATCTACCCTGGATGTATTGAAAATAAAACAAAACAAAACACAACACAAGAAAAACCTAAAACAAAAAAACCCAAAAATTGCAGAGAAAGCAAATTTATTATATAACTTAATGTGATCATATCGTCATCCGAGTATTACTCTCCAAATATGCACCCATCTATATAGAGTAAAAAATGCTACTCTGTCAAGGCATTTTTAAAATATCAACCAGATTGTGCATCCATAGGCCTTGGTTTACCACACATTTCTTATAGCTCCAAAAGAAACAAAGTTGCATATGCATCAAACAATAAACTGAGTTTTGTTACACGGTTCACGTAAACATATACACTGCTTAAGTAAGTGATGAGCACGTTGGCTCCTACTGAAATCAGTAAAAGTGGCAGATGGCTCAGACACCTCTAAAACCAAGGAACTACATTTGGGCAGGACAAAATTCTGCCTACCTTATTTCTTATGGTCTCTGTTCCAGAGAATACATTGTACCCCCCAGGTGGGATGTTTAGGTATGTCGTGGTTTGGGCCGGACTGGCCACTGAGAGGAACAACGGATGCCCTCTCCCTCCTCTCCTTGGACAGAGAGGTGGGGGAGAGCATCTGTCATTTGTCTCAGTGGCTCATACCCTTGCTTTGCAGACTGCTTCACTGAATTAAATAGCATTACCAAAATTGCAATGTTATTTGCAATACAAGTAATAATTCTGTCCCTAAAAAATATCCTGTACCAGCCTGAATATACTGAATTTGACAATGTAAAGAGGAAAGGACTCAGAAAATTATCAGACTCAACAAGTCACATAGGAGTACATTCTCTCACTGTGCACCTGTGATACATAAAAATGTCATTACAGAAATACATAGAACATATGACAATTACCAGCCTCCTACCTAATTGCTATCTGAAGCTTTCTGTGGTCCAATTAAACCCTAGAAAGAAAAGGCAGCATGCTGAAAGAGAAGCGGCACATGATTGACATGATACTCAAAACAAATTGCATCCAAGGGGAAAATCTGAAACTAGAATTATATACAGTTTCCACAAATTGATTACTCATAGGAAACAGACATTTATGTTTCACATGGGTACATGTCAGCTTAAGTTGGGTTTTCTTCCTAAGACATTTGAGAAACTGTGTGGAGAATATACAAATATAATAAAAACGTCAACCCAGATCCTCCAGATTAGTATGGAATGAATTGGAAGAGTGGGCCCTATAGCGCACATTAGATTTCATCCACCTCACCTTGTATCTAGGAGGTAGAAGTGGTCACACTGAGACACACACACATGTACAGAGGAATAGAAGAAGCTTACAGGCCAACTGAAGAAATGCAGGCTAGCAAAGTAATAAAGTAAACAAGAGAAATAACATGATCAGTTTTACAAGAAACTACTTGCAGTATACAGAGGAATCTATACCTCCACCTAAGGCTGAACAAACTGATTACTTACTGGAGTAAATCTTAACAAATTCCACAGACCTCCAACTTCCATCTGACATTTAACGATGCCGGAGGACTGGGCCATTTTAGATTTTGAAGGGAAAAGAAAAATAACCAAAAGCCCTCTGACACTCTTAAGAAGTGCCTGGTGAATACTGAAAATGTTTTCAACATTATAAACGTATTTTGATAGGTTTTACAACCTTTAACATTTCATGTATATGAACATTATATGATTTGATATTTACTTCTAAGAATATTATCCAAAAAGAAAAGGCTAGACTGTTGTAAAAGATGTTTTACAAAGATATGCCTTAGAAATGCTCTTGAAACATGATCTGCAAATATAAGTGATGTTGGATTTTTTTCGGAGCATTACTTTTTTAAAAAAGAATATTTGATAGAAAATTATATTTAGAACATAAAATGGTACCATTTATTCAATCACGGGTAGATAAAGTGTAGTAAATCACACAGATGAAGAAAAAATAGAAGTACTCCTAGGCATAGTGGAAGTGGATATTTTAGCATGAATCCACTGGTTGAAATATGTTCTTAACAAAACATTTAAGAAAATTCCAATAACTAACATGTTTGTAAAAATTAAAAGGCTAAGTAATCAGTCGATCACTATGAGCCACTTATTTACTTTTGGTTAAAATATCTAAAACAAATGGTGTCTTGAGTATCACCAACATTTCCTCAAAATCTTCATGTGCCACTGTTCTCTGTATGTTCTTTGTTAACTACCACATACTTCTATTTTTGGAATCTTTAATGAGGGCACACACATAGAAATGAAAGTACATAATATCCCAAATGAACAGAGTGAGGTTTTCCACTGAATATCTAATTTATCTCACCACAGGTTACATGAGACCTCTGATAGTTTTTTTCCTCCCTAATCACTAAAGGGATGCCAATTCCATAAGATTAGGCCACCCTATCACTTGCTGTAAAATCTTTCTGAAGAGAGAGACCAATACCAGCTTTTGTAGATTTCTAAACATGGAGTCTAGTATACCAAAATAAAGACGATGAGTAAGTAAGTCATATTATTCCTGCAAAGGCAAGGAATTACCATGACCAGTAGCAAGTAATTAAAAAGTCAAATTGTATAATAAGTAACAACCCAACAGTCATCTAACAAAGACATAACTCTTTTTAAGAAAAGTAATTAATCTTATACAATATTAGCACCACTGAAATACGTAATATATTTAGCTTCTATAAATAAATACTGAATTAATTACAATAGCTACATAAAAAATAGAAGCAAAAATAAGCTTTTTCCCGTATTTTCACAAATGTAAATGAGAATACTGTTTGTCCCTGACTTCAGAATTCAATAATAGATAAAGAAAAAATAAAAAGAAGATGGCAGAGCTGTACTGTCTTAAAATGTACTTGAAATCAGAAACCATGATTCAAACCTTGCTTTGATGAAGCATAAAGCTGTGAGTTGGAGAAGTCTGTTATTTGTCCATTCTCATTTAGATACAACAAATCTTTAAAATGGCACATACAATGCAAGAAACATCCTTCCTCTTATTAAATCTGTTGGATTTGCCTGTGGTATTTTCAATAATGACTTATTATTTTAGTCTTCTTTGCCAGAAGAAAAGAATGTTGTTGACATTCCTTTAAGAGTTTAGCCTAAATTACTACTAAACTGCTCAAGTCTGGTAATTCAATAAACTAAGAATTTGTTCAGGAGATAAACAAATACTCCTTTAAGTGTTGCCACTTTCTTAAACTTAACTACCATAAAGATGATGCTTTAATCCCTCAAAGAAACATAATGCAATCATATTAATTTGCTTTTTCATTGAAAAAAGAAGAATCACATAACATTGATCCCATTAGTTGCGATAAAATATCTGGGTTTTATTTCTTGGTGAAGATTACCATTTAGAAAAAAACACAGCTGATTGTTTTAGTATACTGTGTATGCATGTGTATCTTATAAAACCAGGATTTTTACTGACCACAAAAATATTCCATGTCTTTTTGTACTTAAGACATGATGGCAAACTCTGGTTGCAGCTTCTTTCAGCTGGATTCAAAGTCTATTCAAATCAATGGAAAATCTCCCATTGTTTTCAATAATTTTAAATCAGGCCCTGAAACCTGAAAGGTTGCGTGATAACTGCCTTGGTGTCTGGGAACTGTATGACAGCGGATGTAACATACGCCAATGTTTCTAATACAGATACTCTTTAGCTAGCACTTCATTAATCTGTGCTGTGATTGTCTCCATCACCAGAATGACTGTCACAGAATTTGGATTCAGATGTTTTAAGATGTCTGCTACACAACAGGAGTTTGAGGTTGTTCTTTTTGGGTTTTTTTATTGTTGTTTGTTTGTTTGTTTTTTTAAAGGAGGACAGAACATGCTGAAAAGGAGACTAGATTGCTTTCAGGATCTTGCAACACCAGCAGATCTCAGCAGGACATTTGGAAATCCAAACAGAGCAAAGGGACTGAGATTAATATGTCCACACCTCAGATGATCTTTGTTCCTCCAAGGTCTCCTGGCTTTGAAACATAGGGCAGTGAAAGTAAACGTAGGTGCTTCTTTAAAATCAGTTCTACAGAAAATGTGTGTCACACAGGCAAGGTGCAAGCGCGACAAAAAAATCCATCACCACAGGAAACTGCATTTGGTTTGTTTAGAATGGCAGCATAACATTTCATATGAAAAGAAGTGCTTGACACTGTTTATAAACAGTGAAATACGTGTAAAAATACTGTTCAAATCCATTTGATATCTCTCTTCCAAAGGACTGTATTTTTGGCTGTGTGCGTATTTTCAATGCTTTGCATTAAGCTCACATATGACTGTTCTGTTATTTAGAAAGTAGTGACCTTCTTTTATTAATATAAAGAATGGGCAATTTTAAATTTGAATGTACAAAACTACTGCCGTTAAAGTATAATTTAATGCAGTGCTCAATGCAGGAGCAGTCCTTCTCCTGGAAAAGCCTTCTTCCAAAGAAACGGAAAGGAAACAGTCAGAGATGACAAGCCTATATCAAATAAAATGGCTCAAACATAATTCTGGTACGAGCATAAAACAGGTCTTCAGATTGCACGACAAATAAAAACATGTAGCAAACAAAAAGTAAATATGAAGGTACT
Organism: Burhinus bistriatus; assembly: GCA_013397275.1. Lineage (NCBI taxonomy): Eukaryota > Metazoa > Chordata > Aves > Charadriiformes > Burhinidae > Burhinus > Burhinus bistriatus. The sequence continues at coordinate 207,583 of VYXH01012181.1, read as the reverse complement.
GCTCAAGAAACAGAAGGAGCACATGGTGAGGAATTTACAGCAAGGACTGACTGCCAAGAGAAGAATAAGCACGTGGAGATAAGAATAGTTTTTTCTAAAACAAGGTCATTGCAGAAAAGGTTTCAGATTCCAGTCTATGTTTACAGCCTTTGGTGTCAAGCTGTCCAAGAACAGATTCAGAAAGATTGACTTTGTATAAGTAAATTTTCTCTGTCATCCTTTTTCTCACCCGAGGTGCTATCTGTCAAGGCCTATAAACTTCACTGTAGACAGATTATGTTAATAAGACATGAAATACTGTATATAGCTACAGGGAAAATAGGGTGCTTGTATCAAATACATCTTCCTGTTCACTGATGCAAGATCTGAGGGGCACTTTCTACAGATAAATGAGTTTGGAATGACATTAATTTAAAATTGTATTCCCAGTCATAAACAGACCACGCAGACAATAGACATGTAAGCAATCCAAACGTTAACATTAATAACTATTTATAGTCACCCTTCCTTCTTCAAACTTTTCAATGCTGGGTATTTAATCAATACAAAGGTAGCACACTTAACTCTCATCATCTCAATTTTGCACTTGAGGTAACTCAAATAAGTCAGTTTTTTAAAGTCCGTTTTTCACAGGCATCCATAATTCATTTTCCATAGCATTGCATGGGTATTGTGAGGGCTCAGTACCTCTCTAACACTTAAGGCAGGGAAAACAACAGTTCAGAAGTCCTCACTAATTCTGAATGGTTAATTTTAGATTTTCAAAGAGTCTAAGTTACTGCTGCTTTTTCTGAAATGCAACTGCTCAACATCAGAAAGAGCAAGTGTCCAGTATTTAGAGCACTTAGGGATAGCTAGATGCCTATCTTGATTCTCAAATTCACAGAGGCACCTAATCCTCAGTGAAAATCACAGGAGATAATTGTAAAATTGCTTTTTAAAGGTAGCTGGAAAGCTATCACTATTTCTAGGTTCTTTGACAACCTTACTGGCACAAGTATTTCCCCCTGTAATACATGTTTCTGTGTATCCATGTGTTTGCAAGATTTTATACTCTGTCTGCAATTACGAGGATTTTTGCTGGAAAGAAAATTAAGTTTGCCTTGACGTAGTTTTCTTAACACTGTGTCTTCCTACAGGTATTTGAAATTTCAAGGACTTTGAGTGACCGGATGCATACAGTTATCACACACAAAGAAAGGAAGCAGTTGTACTTGTATGTGAAATCTTCTTGTGTGTGTGTATGAACAAGTTTTATGTGGATACATACCATAATTTCCTCTCAATGTGGTACAGTTTACACACAAAAATATAATTTCAGATGAGTAATTACAATAATTTCAATTCACTGCTGAATCTCCTCGCTATAGGCTCTTTTGTTTGTAATGCTTCTGTATTTGGCTGGCCCTTCTCAACTGGTACAGCTGAGTACGGGCACTAGATAAGAGGTGTGGACCAGTCTCTTTCTAGGCCCTTGTTCACCAGTTAGGGATGACTGCTTCCTCAAAGTCCTACTGTAGCATATTTCTAAGCCTGTAGATACCCGAGTTACTGCCAACTGGCAGGTGCTGATAATCTTTCACAGCTAATAAGCTGTCTGCAGTTTCAGCTCCAGCTGATGCTTTAGGATCTGAAGCTGGATTTTTAAAGTAATGACTTTTTGTGTTTTCACTTCTAGTGCTTTCTGATCCTTTCAGATGCTTTGAGCATACCTAAGCCAAAAGGTGACTAGCTGTCCAGGTGTATATAGTGGAAGAGAGAGGTGCCTGTCTTTCCCTGCTTTCAAACAAACAAGTGTTCTGGTGGTCTAACAAAGAGACTTGAACTTTCTCTTGTACTCAAGATACGGAGGTTCAGGATCTTTCCAAATCATACTCGGGAGGTACCAGCATTCTGCAGGCGTATCTACTACTTTCTTCATGTCTCTTGTTCACACACTCATGGTGATGACTTAGACATGCCTCTAACTCCAAAAGAAATTTCATGTTTAGGAATCCCAAAGGAAGTGCCTGCTCAAAGACCACCTTAGTCCCATCACAGTTCATGATGTTCCTGCCTTGGCTAGTAAGATTTTCCCTCCACACAGCTGAAATCTGTGGGGCCGCTCTGGGTTACCCAGCTCTTCCCTACAAATTGCTTGAGGGAATCATGGAGCTGAGGACTCCATTTAACTACAAGGCTCATTGGAGACAGGCAGTGCCAGTCACTGCAATGTTCAAATACCTTTAAAGGTCTAGGCCTGAGCCAGCTGGATTTCTCTTTTATCACAGCAAGAGGTACTTTAAATACCTTCATGTGAGTAATGTCATTTGTCACAAAAGAGCAAAACAATAAGCCTGGAAAGCATTTAAAATTTTAATTCTTTAAGGGAAAGATCTCCTAAACTCTCTCTAAAATACAAAATCTATTGAGAATTCAGAAGAGTTTGCTAGTGGCCATGTGAGACACCCACCTTGAATCAGGAAAGAGAGGGGTGCAATAGTATGAATTCATTAAGGGATGCATATCTGCCTATAGTGTCTTTGTTTTCAGGTAAACTGCTTGCCATGCTGTCTCCACTGCTAGCTTCTGCAGTGTAACATAATCTGAAATATACAGCACAGTACTGCACAGATGCCAGATTTAATTTATATGCCTAAATTAAATAGATGCAAAGTTGAAGTCAAATGTGGATTTATGTTTAAAAGTAACCAAGAGGTACCTAAGGCTTGTACTTTTGCAGTACAAGACAAAAAGGTTGACCACAACTTCATACTTGTTTGCCTGACAGCTGTCCCCACAAACCAGCAAGCATGCCAGCCCCACAAACCTGCAAACCTACAAAACCTCGCTAAAAAGGCCAAAATTAAATTAGTTGCAGAATTTCCCCATTAGAGGTTCCTCACTCAATCATTTCTGCAGAAAAATCTATGAGAACAGAAAAATACTACACTCTAATCAAAAGCTCAAGCGGTACAAAAGATGCAAGTTAAACACATGTCCATTGGGCCAAGGTTCCCTAACTCCTTGTATCCAACCCCCTCAAGGTTTGAAGTACAGAGGAAGCGTGAAGCTATAGGCCTGTACTCATGCTGTTACATCAACTTCTGCAGTTAGAAGTCATCCAGACAGATGATTTGAAAATCATGCTGGATTCAAACTGTTCAGGACTTCGAACACTTGAATCATTCTCTTTAAATAAGGCAGCAACCACTTTCCGCAGCAGACAAAGTTTCCAATGATTGCAGTATTACTCAAGATACCATGTACTACACTAATCTACTCAAGAGGTGACGGTGGCATGGAAAACTGTAAGGCCAGCATCTGAAAGGAAAGGTTGCAGACTCTTGGGCAAATACAGATGATAAAAGCATTCCTGGTGGTTGTTGCTATCTAAGCATTCTGGAACAGCCAAGGACATCTTCAGACTGGCATAATATCATCTTCAGAAACTCCACTCTCATTATCTATTTTGTTTGTGCAGTGCTTGTTTTGTCCCTCAACAACCTTGCATGACCCTCTTTTAAGGCCAATCGAAGTTAAACACACTCAGGTAAGAACAAAATGAAAATCAACTCCTTACAAAGCAACCATACACAGGCTTTGAGTTGACAGACAATCCTGAACCCAGTAATATTACTGGATAAATATCACTTTGATTTGCCCCTTCAGGCCCAAACACATAACATAGATCAATTAGGAACCAAAACCACAACTGAGAATATGTTAATGATGAACTGGACACATCTTAAAAACAGAAACAAAACGACACACAAACCCCAAATGCAAGATCAACAAAAATGTAAAATAAAAGCTAAACCGATCCAAGAGAACATAAATCTGCGATCGTGCCCCTACATTTCACAAAAGCAACAAAAGATGTCGCACTGCTCAGACCAAACCCTGTTTGTCCCAAGGCCAGAATTTTACAATAAACTTGTATCCTTAGCTTACCTTTTCTTCTTAGGCATAAATGAAGTAGCCTGGAGGCTTCATCCAGTGCTCTCTACAAAACCTGTAAGTGTTCAGTCACTGACAAAATATTCATACCTTTTCAGCGTTGTTCTCACTGTACCTACTTTTTGAGCATCCCCATGCATGGCATACAACGTACAAAAAAATGTTATGGCAGGAGCTCTAGAAACACACAGCCAGTTCTTACTGCATAGCTAATAACATGATGTAACCTTTTTCTTTAGCCAAGTTAATATGCAAGCCTAAGTCTGGAGGAAATCAATCAAGTTCTGCTTACAATTCCAGTATTGTAAATCAGAAGCAAGCTCATTGTTCTATTCCCAATGTTATAGAAACACAAAGACAGCATTTTAGACCAACAGCACCGTGAAATGTGATGCATATCTAAAATCAGACACTAGTAATGCAGAAAGATTACATTTCAGATTAGCAACAATGATCCAACATCGCACAAGGAAGACAAATGCAAGGCAGCTTCAGGAGGAATAATGTGAATATCTTCTAAACACCACTAAATTCTAAAGTACTCGCAACAAAAAAACTTGCTGTCATTGGTGAACCACACACTATTAAGCAGCTATCAAGAAATAAGGAAAAGTTCAAGATGTGCAGAGGAACAGAATTAAAAAATCATCTCTCAGATACAAAGCTACGTTAAACATGATGTTCTCACCTGGAATACTGTGTTCAGTTAATACTGTCATGTAAGGTGTGTAAGAACCAAGTAGGGTTCAAAGTACATTTATAAGAGTGATTTAGAGACATTTTTCCATATAACAAGAAATTGTTAAGATTGGGCTTGGACACAGAGGACAGACAAAGCTCTCTTGACACACAACTCTGCCTGATTAGACTCACTGGGTTGTGTTCAAGGGTGGAAGAGAGAACCTTAATTCCAACAACTACCACACATCTTTAATCAGAAAGAATAGTTATGAACAAGCCATGTAAGCAAAGAAACTAGAAGACATCCTGCAAGAATATCAAATGGTGAGACAGAACATTCCCCAAAAGGTGACTAGTAAACTGCCAAAATAATCATCTGCCCTACCATGCCAGCATACATACCCAAATCGCTCTTTGCAGCCGCTAAGAAGTCAGCACAAGAGGCTCAGGCGTGTAAACAAAATCAAGGGTGACACTAGTAACTTCCCTGTTTCTTGAGGATGTCCTAGGTATTTCTGGAACCACTTCTGTGCAGGCAAGAGACATCTTTACTTAGGCCCAAGCAAACAACAGTGAATTCCCGTGCTCCAACTAACAGGTCCATTGCAGTAGCTGAACAACTCTTGCAGAAAGCTTTAAGAACAAAAAGCAGCCAGGCGTGTGAACAAAAAATGTCTGGGATTCAGGGGTAGCAATCTCACAGACAGGTATCTGCCCTGACATCTTAATTTCTGGATTTTATTGACTAGCTTAGTTTTCATTTGAAATTATTTAGCTTTTTCTAGCATTTCTCTTCTTATTTTCAACATTAGGATGTACACCACCTATGTGTTGCAATTGTGTCCAGAGATTGGAATTAGGATTAGCAGTACAAACACATCAAAGACAGCCATAGAACACATGTCATAGAAGGCATAATATGGTTGAAACTTAAGTTGAAGTGCTACCACAAAATATAGAATTGCTACCTTGTGACATACTTGCAGTCAACATTTAATCTTGCGTATTCTTTCTTGTGCTAAATCATGATTGTTTCCTGTGCTTCTGATAATAAACCAAATCTGATGCCCTAATTACATACTCCAGTAGTTTCTAGGACCTTGAGGAGTAAAAAAAACGGACACAGGTGTATCGTTTCACTGAAACTATTCACCTTCCCACTCAAACACTAGTGTCAGCTCAGAAATGCACCAGAAAGGTGTCCACTGCTTTTGCCAACTGCAAACTCTTGCCAGTCAGAGAAAACAAAAACAGTAGGAAGTAATAGCCTCTAGCTCCACATCAGTGGGAAAAATCTGACCTTTCCTAAACCAACCCGGAAGATCCCCTATGTCTAATACATAAATCTGTGCATAAACAAACATCAGTTAAAACCTGCATCAATAGCTCCTTGTTGCCTTTTCATATATAAAAGATTTTCAGAAGCATAGGGACAGATAAGCCCCAAATTCTCACCTTCTTTTGGAAAATCTCTCTTGAAATATCATCACTGGAATCCACAGTTAAATTACCTTGTCCTTACTTTTTTCACGTTTTGCATTTCTTACTAGCTATCCCATGCATTTAGTCTGTTGAAAACTCTTAATGTCATTTTTTCACTATGAAGCACATTACCCCTCTTGTTTTCTCTGGATGGTTCCTCCAATGGTTTCTTAGCTGCCCTTCTGGTTTATTTTTTAAAAAAGTTTACAGCTTATTCAGAATCATGCTGCTCTTTTAATCTCTTGCTGGACCTGCTGTTCTCTTCATGTTACTGTGTCATGTCTTAATCTACATTAAGATGCCTTCGAAATTGAGAAACAGGATTAAGTCCTTGTTATTAATCTTTATGACTGTAACAAAGCCTAATGGGAAATTGGAGGGAATTTAGAGTGAAAATGATTAGGGTGCTTGAGCAGTACATATTTAATTACTTTCAGAAGACAGTGGCTAACTAATATGGGCATAACCAGTGTTACCTAAGCTTGACAAGAACCTGAGGAATATGGGGTCAGACTCACAGTAGTGGGAGATAATTTTTTACTGTTAAAAAACTGTAACGGAATGAAAGGATGAAAAGGAATGCTTCTACTAAATACCAGAAAGTATTTTAAAATTGTAAAACTGAACACATCAGATGGGAAAATTCAGGGCAAAAGAGCAAAAATATTCTGTAAAGGGTTATATGATATTGGCAGAGGGAAGGAAATTACCTCATGAACTATTGCTTTTGTGTGCTTTTCTAGAATTTTAGCTGTCTATTCTCTTTTTTTGTGTCAGTGTAAGCCAGTTCTCATGAATCTGTGAGTCATTCTCATGAAAAGGAGAAAGGGATCAAGAAGGCAGGAGCTGTTTAGATACAGTCCTAAACCTATTTATCTACAAGGTTCTAAATGAAATTCTGTTTTTCAGAACACAGAAGGATCACACTTCGACTTTTTTGGAAGTTTCCTAATCATGTCTCATGTCCTAAGCTAGTTTTCATTGAGAAAATAGGCAACAGTGTCCAGAGGGTTCTACAGCTGGAACATTGATATTTTTACAAAATTTGGTCAGCTGTTGTGGTGTGCAGACAGGGAACTGAGTCCTTTGGAGAAGATGACCTTATAGGCACCACACCCTCAGGCTCCAGCACAGAATTACCTGTGGCATACAAGAATAGTTCCAGTGTGGCAGCTTGCTCGTGAAACCATTTTTCCTGGAAGATCCTGAGCTTGCCTTATGAAATAGTGGGGTGCCACCTAGGAAATAACAGCAGATAGACGTGCACTGCAGCTGTCAACTATTCACCCAGCCTGCAGCCTGTCCCTAGGGCACTCTCAGGAAAAGACATGGCCCAAGCAGCTCACCAACTTCCTGAACTGCTCTGCTGCACAGTTGATATCCCACTGGCTGGAAATAAGTAGTGGGTGTTCACCATAAGATGTTGCACATACAGCTAATATTGACTGCACCTGTGCAAGTTCTTTGATTAATGTCTGTGTTTACATAATTGTCTGTAAAACCACAAAGTTGGGATTTTTCTACAGCTCCTAAAGAAAGGTAGGCTCCAAAACCCAACAGGTTATAAAGCTCAAACATTTTACCCACCTTTGAAAATCTCAGCCAAAATGACCAGTTTGGTTTCCTCAGAAACAGCCCCACTCACCTAGCTGTGTAGCAGCTAAGACTCAGCAGGCCTTAAGCTACCAGCTCTCCATTCAGAAGAGGGAAGGGAAGGAGTCCTAATTCTGGAATTTGTTTTGCCCCTAATGTACCAGAACTCAAGTGACTATCAAACCACACTGTGACACTCCTTCCTTACACATTGGAAGAAAGTAAAATTTCAACAAATGTGACCTGGGAGGGATGGGCTGTCTCCCATTTAAAACCCCGCAACACTTTCTGCTTACATTGTTTTGCAATTGTTTTAAAACTATGCTGTGGATTATGGTTAGGAATATCTTAGAAAAAAATAAATAAATGGGACAGAACAATTTTGCGGTATCATTCTCCTCCCCCACCACCTTTCTTTCACTTTACAGGAACAGCCAGGACCAATGCAGAGGGTGCTTGACTTGGCAGTCAATGACAGTCAAAGGGTCATGTACAAAAACTTAGCTTCCAAGTTTAACAGTTATCACCAATTGACAGTGAGGAAAGATCAGACTCCATGCACTCAGACAGTCCATTTCTCCTTATCTGTCTTTCTCCACCTCAAGAGAGGCACTGGCCACTGATGAAACCAGAGTGCTCAACTTTTGAAAGAATCACATGCATTGACCCAGACTTTTCCAAGTGACCTTTCAAAGACCATTCTGTGGTGCTTCTCACAAAACACATTAGAATTGTGATCTTTCTTTGCTGTCCCTAATTATACGGCTAATCCAATTCTCACTAAACACAACAAAGGTTTTAATATTGGCTTCAGCAAGCGTGGAAACGTGGAGTTATATTTGGCATCCAAAGATGATCTACTGTTCACAAGGTCACGGAGTCTGGAATGGAGAAGAAGCTGTAACTTCTTCAAGTTACTCTGATGCTCTAGGGTTTATTGGAAAGAAGCTTGTGTTGTTTTTCAAAGAGCTTCTTTGTGGATATATTTAACCAGATCCTTGGGAAAAGCCTTCTTGTGCTAAAATTAGGATTCGATGACACTAAAAGATAAAAGTTTCTGTAACACTAGGTAAAAGTATAATCTGTGAAGTTGGTTTTCAGACTAGTTTAGCAGACTCCTTGTTTTTATCCAACAATACACTGCCATCATGTGGTTCAGTATATCAACGACAATATTTACGAAGATACACCGATGCAACACTCCTAGGATGTTTTCACAGGTCTTTCATAGCTTTAATTTCTATTATGCTAATCATGTACCAGCTTTATGCTTTTGGGGCATTTATTGAAAGTTCAAAAAAAAAAAGGAAACAAATAACGTGATTCCCCTTTCCAACCAGAAGAGTTAAAAATGTTCAAGAACATTATTCAAAATGAACTGTATTTGTTTGCTTTACTTTAGACTGTTTCTAATGCAGATCACTGCCATCTTTCCATTTTCTTTAATTAATCCAAAAGTGGTGAGTTCATGGAATAACTATATTATTATATGTGTGTGTGTGTGTGTGTGTGTTTATGCACATAACTTTATTGATCTCATGTTCAGTTGCTTCTCTGACTTGAGAAAGCAAATGGCTTTCTAGTCATTCCCTCGATCCTTTATCTTCTAACAATACCTTGCTGTCTTAATCCTAAGTACTCAGCTATAGATCCCGATGGGCCAAACCACTGAAAGCCTCTTGTGAACTTCTGTTGCTTTTCTCAGAGCTCCAGTCTTAGACAGAGCTGTGCTAGAAAAGGTAAGCTCTTCAGAATCTTAAATTTAGGGAAAAGCAGAGAAAAGGAAACGCTTCTTAGTGCATCTACTGATTGATCTTTCAACATACAGAACAGTGTGACCATGCCTCATATTCTCTACTCTACTACAGAAAAAAAGGCATTACGATTACCATGAGCATAAAATTGACAAGGGGCCAGTCATTTCCTCTCTGAAACACTCGTGCAAGGTCCTGGCTAATCCAATGATAAGCAGGTGGCAGAAGAAACTCACTATTTCTTTTTCTTCCCTGGAATTTTGTTTTTAATAGCTAATCCTGCTTTTTAAAAAAGTTCATCTGGCTTCAGAGTGCTAGGAAGTCAATGTGGGCCAGCGAAGTCAAGAGCTGTAGCCAGCACTGTACCAGCACATCTAGGATGGTAGAATAGAATAGAATAGAATAGAATAGAATAGAATAGAACAGAACAGAACAGAACTATTTCAGTTGGAAAGGAACTACACTGATCATCTAGTCCAACTGCCTGACCACTTCAGAGATGATCAAAAGCTAAAGCATGTTGTTAAGGGCATTGTCCAAATGCCTCTTGAATACTGACAGTCTCGGGCCATCGACCACCTCCCTAGGAAGCCTGTTCCAGTGTTTGACCACCCTCTTGGTAAAGAAATGCTTCTTAATGTCCAGTCTAAACCTCCCTTGGTGCAGCTTTGAACTATTCACAGAATCACAGAACAGTAGGGTTTGGAAGGGACCTTTGGAGATCATCTAGTCCACCCCCCCTGCCAAAGCAGGTTCACCTAGAGCAGGTTGGACAGGAACACATCCAGGCTGATTTTTAGTATCTCCATAGAAGGAGACTCCACAACCTCGCTGGGCAGCCAGTTCCAGTGCTCTGTCACCCTCAAAGTAAAGAAATTTTTCCTTACGTTCAGACAGAATTTCCTGTGTTCCTGTTTGTGCCCACTGCCTCTTGTCCTGTCGCTGGGCACCACTGAAACGAGTCTGGCCCCATCCTCTTGACATCTTGACACCTAACCTTTAGATATTGATAAGCATTGATGAGATCCCCTCTCAGTCTTCCCTTCTCCAGGCTATTCCCATGCATCCTATCACTGGATCCCGGGCAGAAGAGATCAGCACCTCCCTCTCCACTTGCCCTCCTCAGGAAGCTGTGAGAGAGCAATGAGGTGGCCCCACAGCCCCCTTTTCTCCTAACTAGACAAGCCCAAAGTCCTTAGTTGCCCCTCACAGGACATTCCTTCCAGCCCTTTCACCAGCTTTCTTGCCCTCCTCCAGACACATTCAAGGACCTTAACATCCTTCTTAAATTATGAGGCCCAGAACTGCACACAGTATTCAAGGTGAGGCCGCACCAGTGCTGAATACAGCGGGACAATCACCTCTCTTGACCAGCTGGTTATACCGTGTTTGATGCACCCCAGGATGCGGTTTGCCCTTTTGGCTGCCAGGGCACACTGCTGACTCATATTGAGCCTGCTGTCGACCAGCACTCCCGGATCACTTTCTGTAAGGCTGCTCTCCAGCCACTCCTCTCCCAATTCATACTTATGCCCAGCATTGCTATGTCCTAGGTGAAGAATCCAGCATTTGGACTTGTTAAATTTCATCCCATTAATCATTGCCCAATGCTCCAATCTATCTAGATCCCTCTGCAAGGCACCTTGTCCCTCGAGGGAGTCAAGAGCACCTCCCAGTTTGGGATCATCGGCAAACTTGCTAATGGTGCATTCAACTCCTGCATCCAGATAGCTGATAAATATATTGAACAGAACCGGCCCCAGAATTGAGCCCTGAGGAACACTACTGTTGTTCTGTATCACGCTGGTGTGGTACTTTTTAAGAATTTGACTCTGACATGGTAGGCTGTCACAGGTACAGACTCAAAGCTGTTACTGCACAGTGAACAAGCAACAGCTTGCTTTAAAAGGCTGTCTTTATTTTTATTCACAAGGATTGCAGCAGCATCTCCAAGGGGCACTCAGTTCTTACTTTCAAATAAGCAGCTAGCTTGGAGAAGATAGCATTCAAAGCTCATACCAGCTATTTGTTATCACATGTCCATGGAAAAAGGTCTTCCTGGCCTAATCATTAGTGCAGTTACATTATGTCCTGGAATGTAATAATAAATATTTTTGTGACCTAATGTTAATGAAAAATCAAATCTGCTTTCCTTCTGGCACTTACACATACACCTAAATCTAAACCTGTAAAACTCATTTATATGCATAAATCTATATATATACAAAAAAATAAATATATATTACCTTCATATATTCCGTTTTCTTTTTTTATAGTGTCACCCTTAGCTGCCATACTGGGAAGATAGATACACTGGAATATCCCACAGGTTGCTCAATATGTTATGCCATATACTGCATTACATCACTTTGTATTATGTTCCATAAAATACAATTTATAAATAAGTCTTTCAAAGACCCTTGTCCTTCCCATCTCCCTTATTTTGATGTTTCTCTTTCTGTATCCCTTTTTGTATGAAGTACGTGCAGCTGGACACAGCAATCCAGAGGAGGGCGTCCTATGGCTTTGTATAATGACCCGCTCTCCTGTAGCCGGGCCCAGATCGCCGTAGGGAGGGGATGGCAAAGAACCACTGTACAGCAGCGTAAAATCAGCACTGCATCTACCACATACATGTAACAGGAGACAGGTGAGTACACTAAGCTAAGACACCCTGCATCCACCACCTCCTGGGTAGATCTCCCTTAAGTCTGGGAGACGGCTGCCCGCCCGGGCCCCTGCGCTCCCTGGAATCTGGGTGCTCTCCAGCTCTGCCTGCAGCCTGCTCCTAAGTCCTCCAGCACTCCACAGACTGCACTCGGCCATCTCTCACTCGCTCTTCCCCTGACTCAGCCAAGAAAATCATCCCATAGCTCTTCTAAGATTTCGGGAGTTTTTTTGCAGCATGAAAGGTCTGGAGTGAAAGGTGAAGATTTTGACCCCCGTCAATTGTCTGAGCTGCTAAACACCAATTGCTCCCAAGAATTTTAGGCCTAACTCGCTGCAAATCCGTATTTAATATTGAACCTGAGCCGGTTCCTACCAGAAAAGAGCTCCCATATCCCTTGTGAAAAAGATTTGTTCAAAACTGGACACCCAGCAGGTCATGCCATCATTAAAAATAGCTCTTTTATAAACTGATACCAAAATGAGCAAGAAGAGGCATTATGAAAATTTTGGGACAGCAACCAACATAAAAAGCTTATCAGAGAATTTGCACCTCTGAGTTCCAAAGGAAACAATTGCAAACTCTGCCCCTTTTCAACAATTTAAGACTTACTTTACCAATCCTGTGCCTGGGGAAACCCTTATTAATCATGAATGAAAGAAATCCTGCGTCTAAATAAAAGTTCTCTTTTAATCAGTACCTTTATAACAAGAAATTGTTCTATTAAGTTTAACATCTTTCCTCCAGTCAAAGAATATTTTTAAAGGGGAAAAGCTAGCCATGAAAAAATGCTTCACTAACTGCTGGGGGGAGCATGTTTGCTTAAAAAGGCAAAAATATTTCAAATATTTCAAATATTTCAATATTTCAAGTCACTCAGTGATGAAAATACTGTAGGAATGCTATATTTAAAGAAAATTACAATGTATATGAATGTCACACTACTTTCAGTATAAAATATTTATAATGTTATTACCTGCCATGTAACTATATCACACAGAAATAACTATTAAAGGTATTTTTAACATTTAAATTCTATTAAATTTCAATGACTTCATTCGGTAAGGAGTTTTATACAGTGAAAGCTGCAATAGCTTTCATGTCTCCTACTGCATTCTGCTGCTGTATTACTGAAGTCAATAGGAGCTTTTTCATTGACTTGAGTAAGAATTAAACTTTACAGCTCTAGCCAAAGGGAGGGATCTCAGATCATCTTGATGAAGGTAGGCATTTTGAATTGCTAAACACAGTTTTTGACAACTTCTGGTCAAATTAATATCTTGAGGCAGTTATCAGAAAAGTAGACAATATCATACACTGCTGCCCTGAAAATACATACTTCTACATTTTCAAAGTCTTTTAAATCTGAATTTCCTGTCTTGATCTGTGAATTGTTACTATACATAGTTAAACAGTTATGACGTTTCATTCCTGTGACGTCTCATTCCAGAAGACCTGCATTTCAACACCAGAGGTGCTGGTGCTGTATCTGCAACATAGCTGGCAAAGCGCTCTGAGTTCCTTTCAAATGAAATATCGCATGGATTTATGATGATCAAGTTGACCGATGTAACACATGATAGCCAACATAGTCAGTTATATTTGACCAATGAAAAATCCTCATTCTTTCCACAATATTCAGCAGGTTCTGCAATTTTTCTCTCAACGGGAGACAAAATGTTAGGTTACAGAACCCTTAAAATTCCCTGCTGGATCTCACAGAATCTGCAAGTCCCACCCTGCGGGGAATGCCACTTTCCAGCAGTCTCTACACATTCCCTGAAAGAGTTCAAATTCTTTACACCAATTGAACGCATTTCTCGTCTCGTTTGAATGGCAGACTGAATGGAGACACTTGAGAGTTCTTGGTCGCAGACATTCTAATTGATCTCTTGGCTGCAGTATACTGTAATTTGTATGGAAATATGCATTTCTCTGTGTAGGCTGTCCTGCAGTGGACTAAGCATAGTCATGTCACCTAACAAGAGCACTTTATGAACCATAATTTTCTCTGTTCAAATTATATCTCTCAACTTGGGAGTTACATGAAGAACCTTTCCATATACACACACACAGGAGAGAACCTGTCAAAACATGTAGCTTTGATAACATTGACTCAAACCCCGAACACTTAACAAGAGCTCTCTATGAAATAAATGGGGAAGAGGCTAAAAATCATGTTTTCTTAGGCTGAAGTGCCTTCCACACTATCTGTAAGACAAATTCAGCTGTGGTATTTGCAGTGCAAATCTCATTAGGTAGGCCAGTAAGTTATGCACGCAGAAACAGACTTCTAAGGATTGTTCTGCAAAGAGGGGGAATTGGCAGCACACAGAGCACTTCCCTTCCCACTCCCCGTGCTGTGGGATCTGGTGAATCCCCAGCTGTGCTATAAAGCAGACCTGTCAAGTCTCATGCACTGACTCATTCTTTTGTATCACACTCTGTCACTGCCGGCATTGCACATTTTTATATGCAGTGCCATGGCTTCTCTCCTACTTTTGGATCCCACACATCAGATGCAGGTGGTCAGTCTGATCTGCGATTATCTGACCAGCTGCATCTGATGTGTGGGTCAAGGAGCAAAAGAAAGGTCATGGTACTGGCACTGCAGCTGGGGAATGTGCTGTTTAGCAGGACCCAGTGCTGACAGGAGCCCTGCTAGACGGCATGCTCCCCCCTTAAGCCTATGCGCTGCAGGATTCAGCTCTTTAATGGCTGGACATATGCTTATCACCTAACCTTGCACAGAAATGCGTGCCCCAGCACATGGAATCTCACATGTCTGAAGACCAGAGACTTAAGAGGTCTGTATTTATAGGCTTAGCTTTCTCATTTAATTTCTGCAAAAGAAAGAGATACAATGAGAACTTGGAGATCTGGCTGATACTTCCTCAAGAAACCTTTTGTTGACCCTACCTTTTCCCTTATGCTATTATTGGTTAGCTCTTGAAGACACACAACCAACCACATGAATTCTGATCTTTTTTTTTCTCCTTGATTTACAGAAAGTAAAGGCAATAAGGAAGTACTTATGGTGAAGGTAACACTTGTGAACTAATTTATGCCTGCTTACGAGTCTCTCTTTGTGGCAATCAAAAATTACATTTCATAAATACATGTTTGTATGCAGTCACTTAAAATGAAAAAGGCATTTCATTGCTGAGGTTTTAAATGTCATCCACCCAAAAAAAGCACTGTAAACATTTTAGCCGCTCTCAGTGGAGAAGGCCAGTGACTGACATATTAAAAGCCTTAAGGCTGCAGTTATTTATAAACTCTGATTTTCTAGATTCTTCCACATGTTTAATTCCCTTCTTCATCATCAACCTTCCCACTGCATTTCATCGACAGGCATGTTAACGACAGTTTTGGTTATTCCTCACATTTCTTTCTCTGGCCTGATTTTTCATCACCTTTAGAACTACACCAAGGAAGAGCAAAAACTAAGAAATACCTCCATGCAGAGAGCTTCCATATGGTCTTATGTACCATTTATTCCACACTGATGGATGCAGCAGGCTTCCACCGATGCATGTGATCCTCTGTGGGATTCCCATAAAATCAGGAACAGCACTGCATAAACAGAGGCATAATAAATTAGCACATTTTAACAATTTTCCTCACAGATACAGCCAAAAAAATCCAGTAAAACAAGACTGAGGAAAAAATTAGATAGGCTGTGCCTTTACAATAATTAGCATCTTATGGTTTATTTGACAGAACTCCCTTTGGCAGAATCTCCACTGACAAGTACAATTTGTTTAGAGTACCATATTTGTTGGAACACAGACATCTGTTCTTTAAGGCATTAAATCTTTCACTACACATGAAAACCACAGTTCCTACATGTAAGGAGGACTTAGATTGGTCATTCCTATTACATTGCTTGGCTCTCTATTAGTAATGTGCAATTGCATTTATTCTTTATGTACTGAACCTTAAACATTTGCTAGGCTGGAAAATCTTCTTTGTGCATTTTTTTATTTCACTACGTCTACAGGTGCAAACACAAGAAACATACAAAATGATATACAGTCCACTGTGTCCCAGGTAATCAAATAGAATTAAAATAATAATGTTATTTTGTATGTGACAGTGGATAAATCCCAAGCAGACATTCTGTTTAAAACTCAAAGTAGTAATTCATGCTAAAACATTTTAAATGGAATGTGGAGGTTTTACTATCCATCATATAAGGTAGTAAGCAGTGGCAATGTGTCGCAGAAAAGATATGAAAATGAAGAGTCAAAGACTTTAAGAATTCAAAGTACGTTTCAAAGACAGGTAGGTATCAATACCCTCCCCCCTGCATTGTGTGAGAAAACTGTACGAGTATTCAGAGAAGTCATGAATTAACCCCATGCTCAAGCTTCTATAGCAGTCTATCGGCAATACTGTTCTGCAGAACAGAACATGTATGTGCTTTCTCTAAGTATTTTCCTCTCTAGTTGCAGCATTTTCAAATACTGTTGTTGAGTGCTATTTCTGATCGAAGTGAAATAAAAATTATCCCCTGCAGATACTGTTCACCTTTTCTTTTTTCCTCTGGTCAAATGAACCCAGGCATTCGTAAGGAGGAACAGCTGCCAAAATTCCACACGAGGTCTGAATCCCTAGTTATCAGTTTCCACCCGAGAATTTGAGCTTTCCTGTTCCCACAACTCTGATGTTATTTGCCACGTTTCACCCATAATATTCCACTCACTGCCTTTGGAACAATGCAAATACTTTCACATGTGCTACCACCAGCTACAAGCAGCTTTCGCTGTTATTTCACTAACCCTTAAGGAACTGAACTCGGTCTTCAAAGTGATTGTACTAGTGGAGTCTCAGGCTGTACCTACCTCCCACAGTGTGGCTTCACCAAACCAAAACAGATGGGAAATAGCTTGGCATTTTGACTGTATGTAAAGTTGTACCCTGCACACAATAAGGGCTTAGAAAACCATAATGAGTTCTCCAGAACAAAACTCCTCTTCTAAAAACATTCCCACTAGTTCACTTCTCCTTTCTTAGGTTTTGCTCACAGCTCTACCAATACTTGATCTTACACATCTACTTTAACATCAGTGGAAGAAGGAATGGGATCTATATTTCCAGTCCACCTTTGAGTAATGCATGCACATGCTTCCACTTAGAAGGGAAAATGTTATTGGAAATGTTTGGCAGATAAGCCATCTTGTGTAAAAATCAATGTTTTATATACCAGGTTGCCTTTGTGTCCCTTGCTCTGCACACATTGGAACTAAAAACAAAGGAACACCATCACTTCCCAGTCCTCAACAATTTCCTGTCTTCTTCTTCCCCTCTCCCCCTCAGTATTTCTAGTAGGTTAAGCAGTTCTCCCACACCAGCACAGAGGGCAGCCATAAGAAAATCTCATTATAACACTGGGCAGTACATTATAACAATGGTGATAAAAGGGGTAACTCTATTTAGCCTTACCGGACTTCTAGATTTGCAGTCAAAAACCAGCTTAATTTTAAGGATCAGATTATGATTCTTATTACCTTCCCATCATAACAAAAGATTCAGATATTAATTCCTGTCTTTATTAACTGATAATTTATGTTATTTTGTATGTCCAGTACTTTATTTACTTAGTTTCTCCAAGAGAGAATGAAAAACTTCATTCTTGAAAGGTTTCCGATTTTTTTCCCTCCACAAAATTTATTTGGTTTCATTCTGCTATTGAATGTAAAACAGCTGGACAAGAGCAAAAAAGGAGGGAGAGGGTGCTCTAATGGCCAGGATTAATTAATCAAATAAAGTGGATACCCATGTCTCCTACTGGCAGGTTTGCAACTCTGTATTTTGCTTCAGGGGATCCTTAGCAAAATCTAGAAATAGACACAGGACAGGGAAATAAAAAACAAGAATGCGGAGGCTGCTCTTTGCTTGGGTGTTTGATTCTAGCCTCTTCCTATTCCTTTCCTCCACTCTTTCAAAATATGGAAAGAAAAGACCCAATTTTACACTTATTTCCATTTTAAAAGAAGATTCGCTCCTTTTTTTTTTTTTATTAATACTGTAAAGGCTGAACACTCAACTAACCCACTGTGTTTAGGTTTCCCTGAGTGCTTCACAGAGATTTGTTAAAGATATAAAATAGCATACCAAACAATGAAAGAGCTTGTTTCCCCAACCATTTTTGTTGAAAGCTACTTTGTATATGTTCCTATGCAACAAAAATTAACTTTATGTGTAGGTGTTCCATGTTTTTACAAACTCTACACTCCTTAGTTGTTATAAGATTAAAACAATTTTCTCCCTCAGTAAATGCTTCCCTTGAAAACCACTGGAAGCACATAATTCATCTGTCCATTTATAGCTTCTATTTTCTTCTAGGCACTGAGAAACTGCTGATTGTGATTGTTGTTTTCCCTTTTAAGAAGCCAATGTTGAAAAAGTGACAGATAAGACAATTTAATGTTTCAGTGACCATACAGATCAATTTTTCATTTATTCTGAAGTTTAAAAGAAAAAAAAGATAGGCAACCAAGGTACAATTGCAGGGATTTTGTTTAGCAAATTATTCTTCTATACCCAGAAAATTTAACAGGCACTCTCATTAAACCTGCAGGGAGTTTTAAGGTAGCTTTAGTCCTAATATTTTTCAAAAAATGCATTCAAAGATTTTTCCCCTGAATCATTTTCTTCTCTATGGAATCTATCAGAAAGGTTTGGAGATACAGTACAAGTCTTTAACAGTGAATAATAGAAAAAGAAGAAAGAACAGAAATGTATTACCACAAGCTGCAGAAGACCTCAATAAAAAGATAGGTAAGTGAAAAGGGAACATTGTGCAGTTTCTATATTGGATGGAGAAATGGAAAAACCACACATATTTGGGAAAGTCTTTGTATGGAAAAGGTACAGGATTGATATCACCTATTAGCACTTACCCATTCCATACAAGTCATTGTAGGGTGACGGACACTTGATTTGCTCTTTCCACCCACTTCATTTCTTCCTGTTTTTTCTCCCTGTGGACCTCTGCCTTCTGTCCCTGCAGGACCCAAGTGTGCCATCTGATGTGCAACCCTATTAAGTAAGCTAGCATTATAGCATCATATGTGGGCTGGCAAAGTGTGTGTACTCAGCCCACTCATGATTGGGTCCTAGCAACACGATGGCTGCACACTTCATACAGGTTCAAACGTGAAGACACTAAACACTGCCGCAATCTGCTGTTCTACAGCAAGAGACCCTTCTGGAGAGAGGAGGGGGCCCTAGCTATCTGACCTGGCTGTTGTCAGGAAGATTAAGGACGAAGGCCACCGAAGTCAGAATCTCCCTCTTTCCATTTATTCGTAAGGAGACTGAAATTAGATGCCAGGACTGTTTACCCGTACCGAATCCTGCTGCCAAATAAGAATGCACTTGCAGGAAGTTATGCAGTCTTCATGCTATGATCTCAAAAAAATAAAAACTGAAAGGTGGCTAATCAACAGTGAAGAGTCAACAGTGACATCTAAATTGCTATCAATAATATTCAGTGTTTTCAGCTTACTGGATACATGCAAGAAATGTAAAACTTATGTCAAGGATTTTACAGTGATATCCCAAGCAATCTTAAAAAAGTCCTGCAGATACTATGTTGGTTTCCATTCACGAGTCTTATTGCCTTTGCAACTGTAAACATCACGGAAATCACCAAAAGAACCCCAGAAGTTTAGATTCAGACATGAAAGAAGCAATCCTAGAGATAAGCCTCTTCACTGTTTTTGTTATTATTTTTATATAGAACATGAAAGCTACTAAAAATAGCAAAAAATTCCCATCTTTCTTCCTTCTGAGGCGAAGGTTTTTTCTGCCTCTGGGCTAAGTCATGCTCATTTTACTGATGGCAAGTAGAATTTTAAATCCCAGGGACGGATATCTGTGAGAGTAATTTAGAACATGGGTCTATAGATAGTAATTTTGCCAAGTATTGACTGCAAGATTTTGCAATGGGCTTAACTGTTATGCTTGTGTTTAAAAACATTACAAATCTTAAACCGCATTACTGAACGTGTTTCTGTGCAAGTTTTAGAGTATACTAGAATTACATCACTATCAGTACCCTATAAATAACCTTTGGCTCTGCTAAATGCCAGGAGCAGACTTTACTGCCTCATATACTACTCTTGACCACTTCATTAACTACCACAAAAGCTAATTAATTAGACATCACAGTCTCTAATCATTCTGGAATTTGCTCTATTATGTTCAACCGGAATATCCTCTTTCTTCAACAGACCCCCTAAAGTTTAGATGAACACAGTAAAGCACTCCAGGTTTTTCATTCTCATCTTTCCAGATACTCAAGATGAGGGTGGGAATATTTAGATTTTATTACAGATTTTTCCTATCTAAGTCTACCTTGACTACAGTGGATGCTTCCATGAGCTTGGAAGGCTTCAGCCTCTTTCAGTGTTAGTGTTCTAACATTTTAAGCCAACATTGCCAAAAAGTCATTCTTAAGAAGTCAAGAATTCCACCAGCTTAACTCAATGACTGCTACTGCTGATATATCACAACATGCATGTCACACGCATAGGTATTTTATGAAGCAACTTATCAATTCAAATCAAAAGCTGTACCTCCAAAATTCTAAACTGTTTTGTCAACAAGATGCAGCCAGTTTGTAAAGTCAGCCTGTGTATTGTGGTGGAATGAAAGTACCAATGAAAAACAAGCTGATAAATTGGTTTGGCTAATCATTAAAACCCATCTAGTATAATCATTTTAGCTGATCTCGTTTAAGTCATTCCGTGAAGCTGCCAGGAGAGTTCAGGGACAGGTCGATCTTCTATTCGCATCATGCAAGGATCAGGCAGATAAAATCCGATCAGTTACCTCAGCATTCTTGCATTTATACGTAATTATTCTCCGTTGTTTTAAAGCTTCCATCTGGAGGAAAAAAATCTGTTCTGCTTCTGACCTTTTTGGACCTCATGTCACTGTATTTAGCTTCAACAGATGGATTCCACTGATCTCATATGAAGACAGAAATAAAAGATTGAAAACATGAAAAGAGTGGAAAAATATAGAATCATTAAAGCCTTGAATTATTGCTAAATGCAGGTCAGTGGGTGAATCTTCACTGGATTCGTGGGTCATTGATCAGGCCTCACAGTTTGTTCCTGCCCTAAACTGCAAAGGAATTAAAAAGACGACTCTATTAAGAAGGTGACTGGCACAACCTTCCTCTAATGCGCAAGTTGGTGAGAGCAGGAAGGACTGCTAACACACACTGTATCTCCAAGGTCATGACTACTCTTAACAGACAGCTATAGTCTAAAATAAGTACTAGTTCTGACCAAGACTCAGATCTACCTTGTGGGAGCAAGAGCAATTGCTCTGAGCCGTGATGATTTCTGCAGAAGAGCATAATTCTTCCAATCTGTGCATGTCTTTTCTTCCTGTTGTTGGTCAGACTGAGTAAATCAACCATAACTTTCTTGCAGATTCACATTACAAAACACTTCAATAAAGGGGTTTATTCTTCCTTCACGAAAAAAGAAAGAAAAAAAAAACAAAACCAAAAAAACCCCACACACCTGGAAAAACTACATCAATAATAAATAATGAAAGAACTCAGAACAATACACACATGAACTAGCTAGTCACAAAGAAAGGAAGCAACTCAACTTTTGCAACAGAAATATTCAGCTTGGACATGCATTTTATGCTTAAGGAGTAAACTGGTGAAGAAACATTTCTGAATCTTATAAACAGAGAGCAAATTCAGAACAAGACCTGATTCTCTGTCCTTGGTTCAATTCACTTTGTCTGCTTTATGAAGATACACTGCAAGGCAGGATGCTTGGACTGATGTATGCTGCAGGTTAATATAACCCTACATAGTCTGGAGTAGGCTACAGCAGCATGAGTTTCCGGGCATATTCCCAGAACAGTACAGAGCAGAAGAAATGTGCTTGCAGAGCAGCCGTGTCCTCCTCATACACCCATCTTAAGATTCCTGAATTATAGATTTTCGGCTATTTGATGTGCTGAAATATGTGGGTATAATAAAACAGGGAGACAAAGACAGATTTCAGTAACTGTCTTTCTTTTAAAAAACCAGCATTACCTTCACAGTGTTTTGCATTTTATAACTGTCTTCATAATCTGAATAACTTCTCATCGCAGCTTTACGTTTCCAGGAACTGCATTTTAAGATATTTAAAAATGTATGTTTGAAGTGTACATTTTTTCAATAACTGATTTGTATGTTATTACAGGAATAGCAAATAAAATTTTTCAGCATGCAACAAAAACCAATTACCTATTCTTTCAGACATACATGCATTTCTGAAACCTGGTGACGATCTGCATATTTTACAACAGAAGACACCATGTCAAACTACATATGAAGACAAAGGACAGAATGCACAAAACTATGATTTGATATTATCAAATTGGTATTTTTGGTATTACCAGTGCACATTTGCATAATCATAATGCTCCCATTGGAACTAACTCGCAAAAAGTCTGTGTACTGTCATTGTCACCAACTTTCCAAAAACAGTCAACATTACTAAAAGGCGGCTAAAATTCTTTTAGACTGCAGGAAATTAGTATTACAGAAACAGCAAGCATTCTGCTTCATGCTTTTTGACTCCCAAGTATCAATGAAACAGCTCTACATTCATAATACAAGGAAAACTACATTTTCAAAAAAATCATATAAAAAGAAAAAAACATCCCCTTGGTGGGCTTGCCACCTAGCCAGCAACTGTCCTGCATGCCACATTCTTTTTATGACAATGTACTGAAAATCAGATGTACCCTACAGAGCCAGAAAGTAGATCAGGCAAGATATTGACTAATGCGATTCATTATATTTTGTAGTTAAATTTTTTCCTGAAAGCAATTCACGTCCCACCATTACCTCCTCATTTCAATATTAATTTCTTTTGAAAGATACGAATACTGTCTCAATAAACTACGTAACACAACTTTTACGTCTCCCTATTTGGAATGTCTTGCTGCTGTAATAGTTGTGCTCAATGAAAATTAATTTTTATTAAAATAATGAAATGGAATTACACTTCAGTTCTTGTTCTCATAAAGTATATCTGCTTCTCAGCTGTCAGTTCCAATTTTCTACTGTTTCATAGCTACAATTTTGCTGAATACAACAGAAGGGTATTTGTCTTCTCCAGAGCTGAATTTCTTTTGAGTTGCCTTTTGGATCACAGATAAAGGCAAAGGAACAAAAAAAGTGTTCAACATTAATAAGAAAGGATGCAACTGTTTCCTATTATAGTCTTCCTGTTTTTAAAAAAAAAAAAAAAAAAAACAAAAAAAAAACCACACCCTATCATCCCATTGTGACTACAGCTATCAAGTGATATAATTTCCTTTATTGTTTCCTGTCCTTAATATTACTGAGCATTATTAACCAGTTGTCTGTTATTATCTAACTGCTATCTTTTACTTCAGCAGTGGTTTCACTCCATAGAGGCCAAAGCAATTCCTGCACATAGTGACTTTTAGGTAAATAGTGAATAGTTAAATTCATCAGCTTAAACTGAGAAGTCTGAAATCTAGTTGTAAGATCTGAAAACCAGAACATCTTCTGAAAATTAGATTCATCTTAAAGAAATGTAGTTGATTAGTTCAACCTTCATCAGTCTAATGCTTTGTGCCATTTCTTGGTAAAGTATTTTGAAATCCTAAGTTATTTTTATACAATGGTCAGCAATAGGTTTATGTCTTAAGCGGTATTTTCTCAGTTAACATAAACTAGCATAACTCAGCTGAAGTCAAAGTGCTATTGATTACCCAAGTGAAGATTTCTATTCAAAAAAGCCAATTCCCCAAAACACTGATGATCCGATTTCACAGACGTCAGCTATCAAGACACCTAAAACTGCCCAGCTATCAAAAGCATGTGGCCACATACAAATACGGTCAGTGTGCTACTAAGAAACAGGTAAGGTAAAAGGAAAACTTTATTTATTCTGTTTTTCTTGTTGTTAAGAAAATACTTTTATTACAGTAGTGATGAAATAAAATTTTAAACAGGTTCTGGGCTTTTTTTTTGTGATTGTGGAATCATTTTATGTTTTAGAGCGTTACTCAGGATGTTTTGATGGAGATATTCAATATACATTAATAGTAAGGAACAGGTTTGCAACAGAGAAGTAGAAAAGATTTTATTTATGGAAGGATCTGCATTTATTCCTTCACCTTTTCATATCTGGACTGCCCAGTGCCTGATTTCTGGAACCAGTGCTGTTTCTGCACCAGTGCCTAAGGTTTATTCAGGGAGGGGAGGGAGAAGGACTGCTAATGATCTCCCAGAGATAAATGAAATTGCTGATTTAGTCAAGCTCATTCTTGACCTTGACACAAGACGGGACAGGCAAAGGGAAGAGCTCAAAATAGAGCAAGTGAAAGAAAGGAAGATCAAACGAATGCTCAGGTCTGGCCAAGACCCCCCCTACATTCAGCTAACACCTGGCTGAGTTAGAAAACATGACCAGCCCAACCTTCCTGTTGGAGCCGATTGAAGCTGTCAGCTCCCGGCTTGTCACCCACTGCATCAGGAGGCCCCTGGGCTGCCACAAGAGCCCTAATTAGGCAGAAATGGTACTTCGGCAACTGACCCGCCAGGACCTTTGGCAAAGCATTTAACATCATTAGTTAACATTTTTATTAAAAAAAGTGTGAATGTAAATGAACAGCCAATGCATTTCAATAGGGTTTGTCGGTGGCATTGCACGCCCCCCCACTCTCCCAACCACACACACACTTTTTTGGATGAATAGTTCACTTGTTTTCTCTAAAGGGGGATGGGGATATAGAGAATGTTTCTCCAAGGGAACTAGACGTGTTCAAAGCAGAAGCAAGGTCCTAAACAATCAGACACAAACTCTTGCCTTTTGGGGAGCGTGTTGGTGAGTGAACAAACATCTAAATGCTATCTTACCTGCAACACAGTAAGCAGGGGACATCTAAAGGGACATCTGAACCCACGCTGGAACAGAGAGATACACAATCTCATATTCATCTGATTGTTCTATGTGTATTCATTGTATTTTTGTTCTTTTCTGTCACATCCAAGAATAGGTACCTAATCTAATAAGCCTGCAACCCTTTGCCAGAGCTATCAAATGCTACAGAAATGTAAAAGATGAACATCTAAGAATATACTGCCCTCCTCTTTCCTTACAATTTCTTTAATCGTTGCACATTACCTTTGACAGATTATCAAAAACTACCACTCAGGCATATTAACAACCTACCTTAATTAAGTCTCCACTGGCAGCAATTTATGTGTGAAAAGTTATTTATTCATACAGAAGAGTATGCAGCCTTGAGACAGTTTATTAGTACGCAAATTTTTCTGCAGGTTCTTTAACTGAAGAGTTTTTGTACTTTTTCAATACTTAACCAAAATCCTGG
Source organism: Burhinus bistriatus (assembly GCA_013397275.1). NCBI lineage: Eukaryota > Metazoa > Chordata > Aves > Charadriiformes > Burhinidae > Burhinus > Burhinus bistriatus. Next base: position 182,062 of record VYXH01012181.1, on the reverse strand, counting down.
CACAGTTTTTTGGAGATAAGAGACACAAGAAAATGAAGTAACTGCAAACATACTTTTTAATAAAGAACTAGCTAGGACTTGGAAGGATGTCCAGTCCTCAGATATTTTATGTCTACTTGCTATGAACATGCCCCAATCCATGCTCGTTCTATTTCTTTTGGATCCATTAGCTCCTTCTTCCTCCAATGGAAGCTACAAAATACAGCACTGGGGCTGTTTCCTTAGGCCAGATAAAGAGCATATTACCTTACATTTTGGAATTTGCTCCCCCAATCTATAACAGTCATATGTTACCAGCAATACTTTTGTTCCACCAAAGAAAAGATTTTTTTTCCTTTGTTAGGAAATCATTCCATTACACTGTAACTACACAGACTATGACTTAAGCCTTCTAAAATAAACTACAGAAGTAATAAGAGATTAAAATACATCTTCCACATAAAGTACCTGGGATGAAGGTGCTGAAGATGTTGGTTCAAAACCCAACTCATCAGACTTGCTTTGCAGCCAACAGAAGGTTACCCTCTTTCTCAAATTCACGTATTAGAAACTGAAATAACAGTATTGTCATTTTCTCACACACTGGCATATCCAGGGCTTCTGGTCCCTCACTGTTTCCGAGCCATGTAAATGCCATATCAGGGGGGAAAAAAACCCAAACTTGGCTATGTACCTTACCTCTGTTTGTTCAGTTTGTTAAATAAGCCAACCTTCCCTCTCAACCCTGACCTCAGTACAAAGGGAGAAGCACTGCATGTCTATACATCACCCTACAGGGAAAACCAAGAGACCATACCTTCAGACTACATCAGATGCCTCACCAATCTCCCATTCTGTGACTGATATGCAGCAAAGTTTATATCCAAAAATAAGGCTACACAGGACATATTTCTACCCCACAGCGCAGATGCAAGGATTGTTACCCTGTTTAGTTTCTTTTCAGGAAACATCTATCTTGTGTCTGTGCTATGCCTAGTATAAAAAGGTCTGTTTCGGACCTCTGCACTAATAATAATATGCATACACAATAACAAGATTTGTACATGCAGAGAAAACAAAAATAATGTTATACACATGTACACAGTACACATGAATGGGCTCACACACACAAGGACTGTCTGTTCGCAGGATGGGTAAAACCCTCTCCTTTGTAAATGCTTTGGGATCGCTAGATTATGTCATGTAAGTTCTGAGACTCTTTGCGTGTGTGTATGTATAGACAAACAAGTGCCTTCATTCTCTTTTTAAACGAGTATGTGTAGCCTTCAAGGACACTCTAGAAACATTAAAACAACATGGACTTCTAAACCTAGACTTTTAAAGCACAACACCACGTTTAGAAATCCATGTAGGAAGCCTGGCTTCATCTTTTGACTCACCTGTGAGAGCAAGTAGCTAATTTTGGCAGTATTAAATCATTGTTTACCAGTGAATTAATGAAAAAAAAATCCATATCTTTCTTTCTAGAGCAGAAATAGCAAGAGACAAACATTAAAAAAATGTATTTGCTGACAACAATCATATGGTGATTGCAGTTTTCCAGAGGTCATTAGCTTAAAAGCAGTATTAGGAAAAAGAATAAATGCTCTGCAGGAATTGCCCAAAAAGCTGAATCATACAAGGCTCAGAAAGCTGGTAACGGTAAGGTGTCTATATCTGACCCCTTTTCCCATCACATGACTATTTTCCAGTCTTGTTCTTCAGTATGGCTTCTCCTCTCCCACTGGAAACGAGAGGGGTGGGTGAAGCAAGAGAGAGGTGACCGCTTTTTTAAAAGCTTGTGCTCCCTGCCTAGTTTTGGCACATTTTCTGCAGGTGCCTCACACTATAGCCACAATAGGCTCTGGAAGAGAGGATTCAGACCTGTCAACAGCTACAGGAGGCAACTCCACAGCTTTGTCTTACAGGCTAACTTCATTGTCTGCTGTTCTGAACCCTGCAGCATAGGCACCCGTTAATGAGATGAGCCCCTTTTTCCTCTATTTGTTCCTCCCTCTGTTTCTCTTGCCTTTCTGTAATGATTTAACTTGATCGTATTGGTTCCTTTCTAGTGGGGATTGCTCCAACGATCAGATAAGATAATTGCCTGTAGAATACTGCTCAGCAACAACTATTACTTCCTTGGCTGAAAATGTCAGAGCAATTGAAAGCTCTTAGTGAAGTTCAAGAACAAGCAGGCAAAAAAGAAGCAGCTCCTATATATAGATGCATATGTGTATATATAGCAAGTTTGCAGTGGCCAGCTCTCCTGGATGATCTTGCTTTATAAGCACCACTTTCAGCATATTTTATATTTTCATGACTTTTTAAAGAATCTAAACAACATAAACACACACACCAATTCACATAAGGAAGTTATTTCTCTCATTTACTTTGGATTTGTCTGTCATTTACTTCAGCATTGGATGACAGTATTACATAATCGATTCTTTTGTATTTTCCCCACTTCCTATTCCATTTCTTAGAAACAAAACCAATACAATATTTTTTTAATCTTAAAATATTGTCTATATACAGAAGACGCTGAGGAAAAGCCTGGAATAGCTTGAAGGAGTAGGTAGAGTTATTGAATAGTGCTGTGAGTTTAATGCCCTTCTGATTTAGTCATCTGCTAGCAACAGTGACTTGCCAAATATTCAAACAAGACCCTGTTTTGTGTACCTCTGCTCTGCAGCTTTATGAAGTGATAGCTGATAGAAAAATGCTATACCATGAAATGGTCATGTAAATATCACACTCTGAATCTAAGCACAATTAAAACAGAAATAGTTCAGGCCAATATTTAATTAATTTCTTCATTTGAAACACATGCTGTCACTTCTAACAAACACGTGATGTTATGCACTGATGAACAACTCAAGAGTGCACCCAAAGACATCATGCCTTTTATCACTAAAGTATGTAGGCTCTAGAGATTCTGTATGAAATCAAGATCTCCATTTATTTAACTGACAGTAGAAATAAGCAAGAAAAATTCCACACTTGTAAAAATTTACTCAGAGCAAAATCAGAAAAACTGCACAAAACCTCAGCCTTTATCATTTTCCAAATCACATTTTTTCTTTACTAAGTATGCACTGTCACCAATAATACATCATCACAAAGTCACAACCATCAAATCTTTTTATCATAAATTCCATAAAGATTAAATAGCTTTTGGAAGCTTCTTAGAGTTTTGGGAAAAGTATAGAGAGCTGGATCAGCAGTTGGATCACTACAGGCTATTCATATGCTGAGTTGCTGAGGAAGCACCACAGGGAAATTCCGTATTCTTTAGTAAGGAACTCCAACATAGGCAACTACGTGATGGCTGGTTTATGTAGTATCACAAGAGTACAAGCACCCAAATCAGCGTGACTGATATCTGGAGAGATTCAGGTTCCAATCTTGCAATGCAATTGAACCAGACTTACACTAGTTTAAATACATGAAGTAAAGAACCAGATGCACAACTTGTTTATATTTCAGAAACTGAACTACCATTTTAGAACTGATTTCACGGTTACATTTTGTTATGTAGAGCTACATGCAGTAGGACTTGCTCCCTAATAAGCTGAATGAATATATATTATAGGTATAATTAAACTAAGCAGTGATTTCTAAAGTCCATTATATAATGTATTCAGAATTATTTTAAAGCTTTTGTTAGATGATACAGTGTTTTATAGCAGTAAAGTGATTCAGCAGAAGTGTGAAATAATGTTTCCTCTTACTCTTTTCACAAGTATAGTTAGAAAACTCAGTAATTGCATAAGGTTCAATTTTTTCAAATAGACAGTCCCACAACTTGTTTGGCAAAAATAGACTGGAAACTCTATCTAAAACTTCAAGAACTGTGACACAGGAAACTGAGAATAACTGATCTCTCTTTGTGTCTGAAGCTTAGGCTAGCAGTCTGACTCTGGAGCCCTTGACAAAAATCTCACACTTCTAGAGAAAAGCTGGAAGTGGTAATTGCTACTGATGCTTGTCCTGAAACAACATGGCCTTTGAATGAACTCCCATTACAGGGCAGACTAGTGCAGTAGCTTCACAAACACTTTATGGCAGTCCTGAAGAAATGACCATTTATAAGTAGGAAATACAGAAGAAAAGCTCTACTGTCTTCTGACAAGTAGCCAGGGAATTTAAGATGTTCCTGTGCTCTTTTTGTTGCTTGTTATAGTCAATGCTCACAGAATATGGGTAGAATTAAAACACCAAACTGCTAACTAAGAGCTATGCTGTTTATTAAGATATTTTGCTGCAAGCAGGCAGCAATTAATGTCAAATTAAAGCCTAAAAATCTTTCAACTTGTAGATCATATGCAAAAAACAATGCAGTTCTTGGTATACGCAGGATGTCAAGAGTAGATGATCCAATAGACCTTTGTGGATTTAAGCTTATAAGTGCTAGGATACCATTTAACTTTAAAATAGAGCAATAGTAAGCACTTCTCAAAATAATTTCATTCTGTTATTTACTTATACGCAGCTTGCACTGCAAGAATGTTTTAGGTTATGTGTGATGGACTGCTTCCCTCCTCGTGAATGGAGCAGGTAACTGAGAATTAATAAACTGGCGCAGTCAAAAAATGTAAAGGTTTTACACTCTTGACAAATACAGTTGTGCACATTTGGTACTATTCTTGGCTTGATCACTAGACATCAGCAGTTGACAATAAATACATCCTCCTTCTTTGCTGAGGAAAGTGGTGATTTTTATGATGGATGTTTGGACACATTAGGTGTACTGACTGCTTTCTGGTTGAAGCCTGATGAGTTTTACACACTGTCCTTCTCATTCCTTTAGGTACGTTTCACAAAACATACAACTGCAGATGCACTGTCTTCCTCCAGTTCTAGAGGGTTTTCTGTCAAAAAATTCTATCAGTTCCTCCCCTCATGTTGCTTTCAGTCGCTATTTGTAAGAAATGGAGACTAGAAAGCAGCATTCCTGTATCACAGTTAAAGGTACGTTCCTATCAGTGCAATATACAGCAAGTAGGCAGTATTTTCAGTGGATAACATGCATTTATTTTAATAAATATACAAATCCTGACAGAAATTTAGAGTCTGACACTGAATTCCATTCTTAAGCACAATTCCAGTTATGCTCCATCAAACCATAATCTTTCTTACACTAATATCATCAAATACACCATATCAATACACCATAACCAAACATGGTTATGCGATTTCCATCAGTGCAATTAATGCAAGAAAGAGATGGACTTACTGGAGTAAGTCCAGCGCAGGGCACAAAGATGATTAAGGGCCTGGAGCATTTTTCATTATAGGAGAAGCTGAGACAGCTGGAAGTCTTCAGCCTGGAGAGGAGAAGGCTCAAGGGGCTCTCATCAATGTATATAAATACCTGATGGGAGGGAAGGAAGAGGAGGAAGCCAGACTCCTCTCAGTAGTACCCACTGGCAAAACAGGAGGCAATGGGCACAACTTAAAAAACAGCACATTCAGTGTAAGACAAGAATATGCTTTTTGCTGTGGGTGCAGTCAAACACTGGAGCAGGTGGCCCAGAGAGATTATGGAGTCTCCCTCTGGGGAGATACTCAAAACCTGACTGGACATGGTCCTGGGCAACCTGCTCGAGCTTATCCTGCTTGAGCAGGGGAGATGGAGTAGGTGATCTCAGGAAGTCACTTCCAACCTAAATGACTGAGATTCTGTAATTTACATCATACTATAGCTTCAAGAAAGAAAGGTCAAGTTCTGTGAAAACTCATTTGAGAGCCATACCCTTGTGCTCTAGGAATCTGAATTATTGGGTTAATATGAAACAGCATTTTCTTCTAAACATCATCATGTCAATTACCTTACTTGTTTGGTATCGTCCTCAATCATTATGTAGAACCAAAGATATTTTCCAAAACCGAGTCACATTCAGAAGCACAATATTTCTACATTTGCCTACACGTATTTGATTCCTGAAACCTGTTTATCAATGTTTAAAGAAGAAAATGAAAGGAGGATTTGTATTAGAAACAGTGACTATCTCTATGTCTGTATCAGCCACTGCTTCATTTTAGAAAATAGGGATATTTGAAACCTGAACTAATCCTCTCTGTGCAAATGCACCATGCCTAACTATTTTTCCAATAGTCACATCTTTTCCAAAACACGCCAAACCCACCAGACTGTCCTCATGTTTGTAGATCTCTTTAATTTTAAGCCACTCTGTAAGAAATGCTATGGATTTACAAGTCTCATCAACTTTCAGTGGAAGTCAAAGGTGTTTGAGCTAACTCAAAATCTGGTGCTTTCAGACAAGCCACACAAGTAGCTTTTAGTAAAGTTCTATCAGTACACAAAATTTATAAAAACAGTATTTTGTGGATGAATACACCCCCAAGCAGTAATGCCAGTCAATAGATTCTTTTCCTTCAAAATAAGGTATATTTCATTGCATCAGCTGGATGTTACTCAAATAACATTCAAAATGGCTGAATATCTTAAATGGAACTGTGAATATCATGTATTCTTCAGAAGTCACACTCTGAAAAGCTTTTCAGTTTACAATCACATCTTGCTTCAAAAATGTGCATTTTTTTAATATGTAGGAGCAATATTTCCTTTTTTTTTTTTTTTTAATTGAGTCTTGAACTGAAGAAAACTATAAAAGGAAATGGGGGAAAATTGAGAATTTTATCTCCACAATTCACACAGAATTTCCCTAGCCTCAGGGGAACTATTTAAATCTTCTTTATAGCAAAAAGTAGGATCAAAATGGTTATAAAAGTAATACGACTTTCATACAAGATCTGAAAATTTTGGGGGTTTGTGCAAAAAATACCGGCAACAGGAGGCAAGTTTCTTGAAAAAATAACATATTTTTGAATTAAAGAAACCTAAATTAATGCAATGGAAAAAATGAAGTCAGTTATAAATTCATATGATCTTATGGGCTTATCCCAAAATGGTAAGTCAAGCTTTTGCTCCAGATGGTGCAATAGTGTTTGTGACACCCACTTTGAACTGCAATCTAGCTATGTGTCAAGCAGGAGAGTCCATTATTCACAGCATCAGTGCTGGAGAAAGAAGGTTAAAAGTTCAAGACATGCCCCAAGTGATTAAGGTTGTAAAAATCAGGAGATATACCATGGGGAAAAAGAAAAATGCCATTCTTCCTTTTCTTCCATACTCAGTTTGTCCCAAAAAATCCCTTTAAGCAAAAAAAAAATCACAGGATGCAGGCAAGCCCCAGTTCTCAATAGTAATGCAAAAATTACCTTTTTATTTGAACTCCTTAAACCCCTTTGCTACCAGCTTCACTTTTCCTGGAAAGAAACAGAAAGGCTTCTCTTAAAATCTGTCAGCGAGTTACAGGACTTGAGAACTGAGTTAACACTATTTCTCACTCATTGTGATATTCACTTCAACTATTATATACTTGTAAGTAGCTCTGATTTCAAACTTAATTTTTCATGTATCCCACAGATCACCAGTTCATTTGCACTTGTCCGGTTTCACTTCTCAGTCGTGTAAGCCTTTGATCTGCTAACCAGTAACAGATAACCCACAGAGTGCTTCCAACCATCCCAAAAGTTTCTGTACTTGGAACTGCAAGTACTGCTTCTAAAATAATTGAGCAACTTTAGGGGATTTCTAATCCAATATAAAAGGAAAGAGGAAGACGCAGAGCCTGAAGGGTGAATCTAAAAAAAATTTCTGCAAAATTCTTTATAGTGTACTCTCACTATGAATGGAAAGATTTACCAAAAAAAAGGTGCTTTAGTGCTCAGAACCTTTAAAAAGATATCAAATAATTCTTTTCAGAAAGGTATCTCACTTCAACAAACAGGTCAGAAAAGTAGAAAAGAGAAATTCCCTTCTAACTAATACATTACTTTTTCTGTCTGCTGTTTGAACTGCAAGTTCAAACTAGAATGTCAAGAAAACCATTCTGACCATAAAGGAGATGATGAACAAGAATAAATTCCACTGATTTATGTAAAAGTAAGTTTTTCTTTAGCAGCAATTACTCAGCCTCAGAACTAGAAAACTTAAGTACATGTTCCCGCTTTTCTAACTCTCTGTTCATCTCTGAGTTTGATTGCTGGTTTGTATAAATTGCAAATGTATTATGGCCACATTGCCACATCACCTTTGAAATTGCATCAATACCTTATATGCAGTAACTGACGTACGAGCACACAATTTTATTTTCATGTCATAGAAAATATTTAATATGAATTTCACAAAGCCTGACAACACCCAAGACTCTGTATATATTTGTAAGTGTAAAAACATTTCAGAGTCTGATATTGACAATATACTGACAAAAATCCCTATAATTCATCATGTTAGGGTCCCTGAACTAGGTAGGCTTCAATAATGCCTTAAAGCTCCTAACAGTTTCTTCAAAGTGCACACACAAAGAAATCATGTAGTAAACTCCTGATATTCGAGACTAAACCTAGCATTCATCAATAACCTGTGCATTACATTAAAAAAATCTACACACTACGAAAACCAGTTAAATCACAGAAATTTGAGGACAATTTTCTGTAAACTCAAAAATCAGCTCAAAAACTTGCCTTTAAATACTGTGTGTTCCAAATCACTTTTAGAGTTAGAATGACAAAACAAAGCCTATCAGCCCTCACATTTTGGTTTAGCAGGCTCCTTTGGAGAAGGCTAGGCTCACCCTCGCACAGCAGGAGCTGAACAGACCCACAGGAAGAATCCTCAAACTTTAGAAATAAATTAGTACTAAAACCCACTCAACTTGAAGTAACCATTGGAGCGGAGAATGATTACTCAAGGCAAATGAACTCTTATATGAGTACTCTGGAAATTAAAATAATAATGCTAGAGGGGGAAAAAAATACCTAAATACTTATTAGAAGTTTCCAAATATCCAGTATATATATTACTCAAGTTCTTTTTATTTTTTTATCTAGACTCAAAGCCAAATCTAAATGTTATGTTCCGCCGTGTCCTAGGACCAAAGCTTTTGTTTACTCTTGTACATAAGTTACATTTAGCCTTGTTACTGGAGTTTATCCTTTACAGAATACAGAATATTAAGAATTAAAAGAAACACTACAGAAGCATTTTAGGTGTAAAAAGAAAAAAAATTAAAAAACCTCTTTTATTTAATAAATTAAAATGCCTCAAAAACAGTAATGTACTTGTACAAGAGTATTTGTATTGTCAAGCTAAAAAGGCAATCCTGATTTTATTGGAAATGTCATGCAGTTTTTATGTACTCAGACTTGACTTCAAAGAAGACTCTGTCAGTGGAATGAGCACACATTACTCTTCTGTGAAATCCCACAAGAACACAGATGGCAGTGAGACCATGATCTTAATTGATTTAAGGGGCAAGTTTATATCTTTAAAGCAACGTTTTAGAACAGCAAAAAGCAAATCTTTTATGTGACACTTAAGCACGCCATATTATACTTGGTTTTAGAGTGCCCCAGATTAGCGTCACATATAAATACTCGTGCGATACAAAGCATCTTGCGAAAAACGGAATGCACACAATACAATAGCATAAATGAGGAACAGCTGATCATAATTTATTTTGTGGCACAACAGTTATAGTAAAGGCAAGAGGTGATAAAAAATTATGTACAGCTGCTCTCAAAAGACCCATTTCTCTATCCACTGAAAATACTATATGATCTAAAAGATTTTGGGAGAAAATCTGTTGAGAAGACATCAAAATATTGTTTTGTGTTTTGTGTTACCGGACACCCCTAGGAAAGTGATGACTGCAAGCTTATACAGCTGGGTTTGCACATTTTAAATGTACATGTTGATGTCAGTGAAGCATCTTCATTGTTTAAGAACAAAAAAGAACTACTATAGGGTGTCATTTGTACCTGGTCATTTCTCAAAGGCCAGAGTAACACCAATCACAGGCTTTTCCTCACTGGGTTTGTTCCTTGAGGCTTGCTACATATACTTTGATTAGAGAGTTTTTAATTACACTTTAGCCTGTTAGCACCATGAGGCCAATAAAACTAAGAGAAATAGAACTAAATTCTTTTCATTCACCACAACTGTTAACTAAACACCAATTAATTACACCCACACAAGCCTAATGAAGATAATGGGGTTGCAGAGAGTTCACCGATGGTATGAAGTGGCTTGCAGTATCCTAACCTTAATCAGCTAACTACTTCATAATAGGTAGGATCATAGGATAAGCCATCCTCTTTCTACATGCTTACAATTACTATTACTGTTAATGGAAATTACATGGCCCTACAGATAATTCATGTAATGTTCACTTGATCATGAACCAAAAATGAAAAATACTTGAGGAGAATCCTTACTAGTATTTCAAACAGTTTTTTTAAAAAAGAGAGTACGAGGTTATTAAATAAACAGACTATCAGTCTGCTTCAGTTCACAGCTTTCCTAAAGGCAAAGCTGACAAATTTCTTTTCCCAGATGGTTGGTCAATACCCATAGAGCAATACACACAGCTGTTTCTCCACAATGCATTTTATTTGGAGCCCTTTAAAAGGCAGAAGGTGGGAAACTGATCTAGAGGCACTTGAAATGTATCAGAAGGTATAGCTCTTGCCTCAGGTTGTACTATCTAGCATGTGATGATGTTCTCAGAGTGCCACACCAGCCCCGTTACCTCCAGAAGTCTGTTCTTCCAGGAATATTTAATTAAACCAGAGCTTTCTGGGCCAAGGACGTGCATGTGACACAAATCTGCTACTGCTCCCCTACTGCCACCCGGCCCACCATCCGTGCAAGCCCCTCCTGAGCAGTAATGCACCCAAAGGAGCAGCTGCCCACAGCGATAACCTGTTATGAACAAGGGAAACCTAACGAGATATTCGCTGCCTGCTCTCCTCAAGGAACGGGGTAGCTTCAGTTCAGAAACTTCTTCTGAGGAAAGAGCTTAAAAAAAAGCATTTAACTCTCTAGAGAGGTACCGTACTATTTTTGAAGGATGTGAAAGGAAAAGAAAATGATTCAGTAGGGATTTTTCTTCATTATCGCCCAACCTAGAGAAGTGAACACACAATGAGCAAAGGTCTACGCGTATTGATTTTAGAGCTGAGGAAGTGTGCAGCTAACAGCTTTTTAAGTATCTCCATTTTCAGTTACTTCAACAAAATTACCAATGAACAGTGTAACAAAGTGAAAGTTTCAGTCGGAAATTGCAGACTAAAAATGATCATTTAGGTTGTGAAACGTTTCTTTTCATTGAAAGTAAAGGGCTTTCAAACGCAGAAGTAGAGTTACTGGGGCATTTTGCAGCGTTATCCTCACTAGACATTTCACAAACCATAATCTGTCTCTCTTTCAGGACGATAATCTTACACAATTTTGTTGTTCAGAGACTTTTAAAACTAAAGAGTACCTGCTCGAGGCATTCTGACTCGGAAGACCATAACCAGCCTCTGAGGGAAGCGCGAACACCGCACGGCATTAAGAAAACCAAGCCACCCCCCGGCTTTCCAACCACGCCCGGCCCAGCAACGCGGCCGGGGCAGCACGTTCATTAGCGGCTCCGGGGGAGCAAAGCGCCGTTTACCGAGGGGCCCACCGGCCGGGCCTGGGCAGCGGCACCCTGAGGCGATCAGCGGCACCCTGAGGGGACGCCTCTCCCGCCCAGGGGTACCGGCGGGGCGGGAAGAGGCGCGCGGCTCTCGCGAGAGCACGGGCGGCCGTCGCCTAGCAGCCAGCGCGGCCTGCAGCCTCCGCAGCCCCGCCATGGAGCCCGGCGGGCGGCGGGAGCAGCAGCAGAGGCAGGAGGCGGCGGAGTACTACCGAGGCCACCAAGTGCCACAGAGGATGGAGGAAGCGCTCAACACCCTCTTCCCCCTGCGCCCCGCGGATCTCTACGGGGAGCTGGTAGCGCGGGGAGGGGAAGCAACGCGCAGGCGCCCGCCCCGCCTCCTCCTCAGGGATACCCCGCGGCGCTGCGGACCGCGCCGGGCTGAGGGGAAGGACCCCCCCCCCGCCCCCGGCGGGGTGAGCCGGGTCGGAGCGGGCTCTACTTAGGGAGCAGCGGCCTTCCTGGCCTCGCTTGAGAGGCGAGGAACGGCGTGGCGAGGGAGGCTGCCGTGTGGCGCTCCCCGAGGCACCCCTGGGTGCCCGCCGTACCGGGCCTTCCCGTAGCCCCTCCCAGCTACCCGGCGTGGGCATCGGGCTCCCTGCTTGTCCTCAGGCAAGGGGGGTGCTGCCCGCCCACCCCGAGGGGCTGATAAACCAACAGCTCGACATCTCTGTGATTACCATTAAGCTTAAATTAATTTCCCGCTGACTCGGGCGAGGTCTGCGGTGGTTTTGTGTTTGCGGGCAATGGCACTTTGTTGCTGGGCCAAATAGATTTCTGCAGCAGCGGGGCTTTTCGTCTTGTGCTGGTCGCTTGTCTCAACACAAAAAGTGTGTTGCCTTGGGAGGGCACAGGCGGATGTCCCTAATAAAACGGCTGCTCAGCACCCTGATTGTCTCAGGCCAGTGGCAACAAGAGACTGGGTGCTATTCACACGGCAGCTGTTCCTGAAGAGCAAATGGGCCTCAGTGGAAGTGTCAAGAATCAGACCAATTTTCTCTGTTCCTAGACAGTGGTCCTAATGAAACCTCTGTTAGTGGTGATACTGGAATTGCCAACACTACAATAGTGAGCAACTCTAGGAAAAAAAACCAATTTCTAGTATGTTCTTTGATGTGAAAGCAGCTGTGGAAATGAAATGTTTCATTACATCTTACACCATTTCCCACCTACAAGTGTTGCCATCACTAGTGGAAGGGCCTAGAACTGATAACACCCATTCCAGTGTTGCTTGGTGTTTGGCATGTTCCTTGTCTATGTAGCTATAAGTGTTTCTCAATTTTCCCATTTGATGTATCATGGTTTGGTGGCCGTCTCCAATACCAGACTATGAAACTAGCAAGGAAGTATGTAGTAAACCTCAGGCAGCAACTTAATCCTGTTTTTAGAGCAACATTGGTGTTTATTAAATACAGCCAGAGCCCCGAATATATTCTCATTGTTGGATGATGACAGTTCAACACGCCCATTAAAGACCATGCTGGAAGAAGTAAGAGAACTCTGCGGGCCAGAAGTCTAGGTTTTCACCTTTCTCACAGGGCTCAAAGCTTGCTAACCTAAAATCCCAGCTTTCCCATTCGTTAGTGACCCCTAGCTACATCAGTTGTCTTGTGTCCCGTTACTAGGTGCGGAATACCTGCAACTCCTTAAAATTGTGTCAGACTTGTTAGCTCAGTTCTGTCCAACCAAAAACCCACTTCTAATTAGGAGAGTTTGGTCATCGTGGTAAATAACCATACACCAAGTATGTTCTCTAAGAGAGGAGTCTACAAAAGGAGTGGTTATCAATTGTTATTGAGGAGCTTGCTGACAAGCTTCATTCCAGATTAAGTCTTCTGCTATGAAGTTCTTTAATATTGCATCAGTGGTTGAGTGTTGAGATACGAGCCACTGTACCTATGTATTTGATGAAGCAAACTTGAAAAGTTATTAGCTGTCTGGGACATTAAGTACTTTCTATAAGCAAGAAGTGTGTCCTGAAAATACTTCTCATTTTTCCCTGTCTGCAGCACATACAAGATTTTATGCGTAACATTCCACATGAGAACTTTTTCTGAGCAGGAGGATTTTGGTTAAAGATTGTTTCTAGTATTTTTGTTGGGGGAAAAAAAAGTACAGTATTACTTTAAAGCTTAATAACTAGTTGTCAATAGATAAATAAATGAAAGCATGCTACAGGAATTTTAATATAATGTTAGGATCTAGTAGAATTCTGTATGGATTTCCAAGAGTTTTTGTTGTCCGGGATCTATCTTATCTTCTTATGACAGAGAAGAAACATGTATTTTTTCAAGATCTTATCCACAGGCAAAATCATTATATAAAGCAGCTCACTGCACAGGGAAGGTGGACACTCTATGAATTCTAATAGAAATGAGTTTCATGAGTAGCATGAGTACCACAATGACTATTTTTGTTACTCAGTGTAAAGCCAAGTAAACTTTGGACAAATGCCTATATTCTGGGAGAGTTAAGGAGACTTTGGTACTCATCACTAACTTTGCCAAAGAAAACACATGTTCCTCTAACCTGGATGTGGCTTTGGACTTCCATGCTTAGATATGAGTTGGATTTGTTCCCTGGAATCTCATTCTTAAGCAGATAATATAGAAGTAGATGTGCGGTGTGTCATGGTAACGGAAGTGTTTTGAATACTGGAACGTATAAATGGATTTGCTCAATGGTGGATTTGATTGAAATGTATTTAATGGAAATTAAAAAACTCTTTGCATAGAATTTGACTTTTAATGAAGTTCTTTCTCTTTCATTTAAGGCTAACTATTTTTCTAAATTCTCAAAAGCTCCAGTAATATGCAAATTAGTTGGAAGAAAAGTTCTTGATGGAGTTGGTCAGCCAACATTAGAAGTAGAAATACACTGTACAGTTAAAAACTATGAGAAGGTATGAGCTGCTTCTTGTTTTATTTATTTTAATAAGAGAATAGCAAGGAGAGGTACTATTCTACTCCTAAAGAACATTTTATTTTCCATCTTTAATGAAAGGATATGAATCTCTGTGGCTCAAATTGAGTGTTATAACTTAGAAAAAAAACTGTCATGGAAAGTTGGACAGTGGCAGCAATTGTAAAAACTTTGTGTTCTATCAGTTAGACAATACTTTATGCATGGGATGTGACAGTGCATCTTTGTATATTAAATTTTTGTCTATCTTAATGATCATGTAGCTTTTCGTTCTACCCCATATCTAGCCCTGTAAGTTCATTTTCCTTTTACATTTTTCTTTTTTTTTGTTTTTGAATCCTTATATTTCTATTTCTATGACAGTGTTTCAGAAAAATGAAGTACAGGTGAAGAACACAGTATAGGTGAAGGCACTTTTTTACACTGAGCTAGTAGGCTGATGTGGGTGATCGTGAAGTCAAATGTATCTAGCACCTGCAATGCAAAATTGATGGTGCATTGCCATCTCTCCCCCAACTTGAAATATTCAAGATACTGTTTTTGCAACTCTAGCTATCGTGATTATTTATACTTTCCCTCAGTTAAACTATAGTTCACTTAATTCTTTAATTAAATATAATTTCATAGATATTCACAGTATGTAAAGTTAATACTACTAATCCAGGCAACTCTGTGATACTTGTAAATTATGTCTTCGTTAAGTGAATTTTCTTAAGTATCATTTATCCTTCAGCAGTACAGAAAGATAAGTTTACATTACCTAAGTAAGACAAAATGTAACTGATCATGAGAGATGGCATTAAGCATGAATGCTGATAAATCATGGTACAACAGCTGCAATAAAAGGTGTCCTAATGAGTGTATGGTCTTTAAAATAACTCCATTCTATTCTGATAACAAAATACATGTGTAAAACAGATCTGTCAGGGGGGGTTTGCCTAAGTAGTTATAATTTAGGTCAAGAAACTTGAATAACTTCTGTGATTACCAAAGTATAAGAGACTAGGAAGAACGTGCTGGATGAAAAAGGTAAGTGGAGCAAAGAGTAGATTTTGAGATAGGTACTTGTAGAGTTGGTAAGAACATATACTTATTAGTTTTTCAAATGACATTTGCAAGTTAGAAATTAAACATTTTTAAGCCTTTTTACATTTTTTTCAGAGGATTTGTTCCACTGTAATGTCTTTTCATTCTCAAACACCTGAAAATGCTTTACCTGAAACAACTGAAGCTGATGAGAAAGAAAGAAATGACTCTGTTAACACTGCTGTGGAATGGGTCAATGAATCACTGAACACAATATTAAGAGACTTGAAGCCCACTGACCAGTGTGAAGTTGACAAGATGCTTAGGTAGGTCTTGCATATAATGCAGATTATTGCATTTGAAATATATACTGTTAATACATATTGTAAATGAAAAACATATAGAATATTCAATGCTTTCTAGTATTTTTTAATATATATTTTTAGGATGTGATGTCTATCTCAGATACATTGCACTATATTATTTCCTGCTTTTTTCATAATTATGATATGAAAATCATGCTGATTTTTACAAGGTTTCCTACCTGGGATACAAAAATAAGGGTGTCTAAGAAAAAAATACCTGAACACATTCATGTGTCAAAGACTCCGTTTAAGAAACTCATTCAATGCCAGTGTAATTCAGGGAGGATGGTTTTTTTCAGACTGTGACTCCACTTCTTCTGTTCATTGCACTGCAGAACAAAAGAGGTACGAAAGGCCTGTGTGTGTGTCTTCTGCGTTGAGCTAATCCACAGAAAACATATACACAGAGTTTTCAGGTTCTGGCGGAGTCTTCTTTCTGAGCAGGCTACTCCAAAAGGCTTCTTACTTGGTGCAATTAGTTTCTTTAGAAACGTAGTTTCTTTAGTAAACATCCATGTTTATTTTTTCATACAAGTATTTCTTCTTGGGAGCATATCAAAGTGAAAAGGAATGGCTATATTTTTCCATTCAAAGAAATATGTCTGGTTTTTATAAGAAAAAAAGACAAAAGGTAAAAGCATCACAGGTGTCTCTGAATGTATTTTTACAGTAAAATGGTGATTTGCCTGTGGTTCTTTTGTTTAACCAATGCTGCAGATGACTACCAAAAAATAATGTCATTTATTGACTTCTCCAGCTTCACACAACGAGTCTTTGGTAGAAGGTCAAATAGATGCCCTTAATCCACATTTAGTATGTTCTTTAGGCTGTATCCTGTGTCTGCTTGTCAGATGTCTAACAGTATTTGAGCCAGTAATCTTTATGCCTCTTCCCTCAGTGAATACTTTACAAAACAGGTAGAAGAAAACAAAAAAATTCAAAAGCAAGAAGAAGCAGAAGCGACTCTTGCCCTTACTTCGTGCACTCCATCAGCAACAGCACTACTTGGGAAAAAAAAAGCCGCAAAACCAGGTTTTAGTTTATTTGATTTTAACACTTTCTGCAATACAGGTATCAATAAAGGTGCTAAAATACTTTCTGAAGCATTCCGTGGCCACTGAACACTTCTGAACACATGACAGTGTCTCATGTTCAAAGAGTTTGATTACTCTCTCCTAGATCTTCTTTCTGATCACAGCAGTTTCTATTGCAGAAAGGACAGGGGAACATACAGTGTTTTCTCATCATTCACATGCATTGGTTGAACAGAGTTTCTGCCTTTGTTTTACAGTGCGATCAGACAGGAGGTTATTACTCTGAAGAGTGAGGAATAAGAATGGAGGAGGATGCAAATGAAGAATAAAAATGGAAATGATAAGGAAAGAAGGGAATCACAGAACTGAACAGGAAAATGGAAATAGAATTAAGACAGAGGTTGAAAAGAATGGGAAGAGGGAGGACGGGAAGTTTCTTGCTAACACTGAGAAAAGGAGGAAATAAGGTGAAAGGCAAAGGAGAAGGAAGGGGATGAGATGGGAATGATGGGCAGTACAGAGCAAAAAAAAGTAAGCAAGCAGTGCTGCTAAAGAAAAAGTAGTGTCAGAGTAGAGAAACAGCGTAAGTATACATGGCCAACCCCCCCCCCCAAAGAAAAACAAGCACCATATGTTACCTCTGCATATGCATGACCCTCAGAAAAAAAAAAAAAGGTTTGTTATAATTTATTGGAAGGGCAGAAACTTTTGGCAAATTATTATTTCGTATCAGTTTAGCTTCAACTGTCATATACTATCAGTAAAACCTCCCAATTAATATGTTAGATGTGTGCATAGTAAATTCACCTTTGACCTGAAATGTAACATCTGCAGTTGTCAGGTCCATCCAGATATCATTATGTTGTATATTATACTTTCAGTCAAGCTTCTGCTGATACATGTATTACTTGTTTTCACTGTTTGTGTTTTCTTTATATTTAATTGTGACATTGACTGTAATATTATTATTAGAATCAATACCTGACTATTGGGAGCCAGTTATTATAAAGCTACTTGTTGTTGCAGGAGAACACTAACAGATGGTGACTTCCAGGTGCTTTCACAGGTAGCATCTGTGTTGTAATTTATGCAGGTTACAAAGTAGCATAGTGGAAAAGATCTCTAGAAAACACTGCAGTTTGTCAGAGTTGCTCAGTACTTGATTACTAGTGTCTATGTGTGTAGCTCTTCATCCTCAGTGTGAGAGGTATAGTATAAAAATGATGTATAATGTAATCTGCATATCCAATTAAGGTCCTATTAAGAATATTTTATAAAATATCAGTTGTATCCCATAGTATTTATATTTCATTGAAATCAAAACTTGCACGGCACTCCTATTAGGAACCAAAGTAGTTGGTCAGATTTACAAAAAAGTAGCCAATGCATATAATTCTTGAGAATCAGACTGCTTATTTTGTTTTCACATGGGTGTTTACTGTACATGTTCATATAAGCACTGTAGGCACAAATATGATAGTGGGAACTGCTGGGTTTCAAGCATTTTGACAAAAGTTACTCAACTGTATCTGAAAGAGAAATAAGTTCTTTTGAAAATTTTTACAAGAGTCTGCATGTGGAGTATTTAAAAGACCTGTTTTCTCATTGGAAAATCCAACTGTAATAGACCTAAATTTTTTTCACAGTCATTATTAGAAGAAGTCAAGTATGTGTATTCCCAATCAGGTATATAATCCAATATAATCTTCCAAGCTGCTTATGCAAAAGCTGAGCATATAAGGAGGATG
The DNA here is from genome assembly GCA_013397275.1 of Burhinus bistriatus. Classification (NCBI taxonomy): domain Eukaryota; kingdom Metazoa; phylum Chordata; class Aves; order Charadriiformes; family Burhinidae; genus Burhinus; species Burhinus bistriatus. The sequence goes on along the minus strand of VYXH01012181.1, from coordinate 163,433 downwards.
ATAAAAAATACTGAAATCACGCTCATGAAAGGAACCTGAAGAATGATATAACATTACTGGTTATAAACGTAGATAAATAAAAATACAGATTTCAGTGGCTGGAAAATCTCCAAAAGAAATGGATTTGAAAGACATTTAACAGCAGAGCAAGGACAGATACTTTGCTTACTTGTAAGGTCATTTCATATAAAACAACTGGCAAGCTTAAGTTTAAGAACAGAACTGATTCTTTTGTAATACATTGAGTACATACTGAAATGACTCATACAGCTGTGATACATAAGCACATGTTCTAAACCAAGAAAATATTTAGCTACTACTCTGTCTTTTAGGAAAGAAGGTGGCAGTTGCAGAGAGAACGATCCCACCTGCAGAGCCTGTTGAATCGGTGCTTTGTGGCAGCTTAGCCATTGGGGGAACATCACTTGCTGTAGCTAAGGCTGGTGCCACCATTAGCCGTATCCCATTGTACTTACATATTGCACTGCTGAAACATGATCAGGTACATGTGACTTTTGTAATTTTGTTTATTTTAGCACAGTTATCACAATTATTCTAGAATTCTGAAGCCAGTAGTCCTTTGTGACAGTGGTGTTAAGTGTACTTCACAGAATACACCCTTAAGACCATTGCCTGTAGCAATCTTTGAACCTTGTGCCATAATTAAAATATATAAGAGACTATTCTGATTTTTAACATTTTTATTTTCACATGGTACTCCCAATTACAGGATTCACCTAAAGAAATGACTCTGCCACTCCCAATGGTTACTCTGTTGAGCTGTGAAAAAATTTCACCTGCAAAACTGAAATTAGCAAAAGAAGTTATGCTTATACCACCAGTTCAGTTGTCACTCAAACAGGTACGGTTACATTTTCGTTGTTATAAATTTATTCTGTAGACTTCATATAAACTATATATGTACATAAGTGTATAGATCTTTTCAATATAGTCTTTACAAACTATTTTTCATTTTATTGTTTGCTCGCAAAGCCAAAGTTTTAACAAATGTTAGTGCAGAATTCTAATGCAAGCAACATTAAAAAAACTAAATAGATGAAGATTTAAAAGAAAATACATGAAGATTTCAAGTTAAAAATGTATGTGTTAGTATAGATGAAAAAATCCGTGCATTGAAGATGTAGCGGAGTTGTGTTGCACAACAATAAGAGATTTTAATGTTGTTTAGAATGTGATTTTACTTTAGTAGATTATAAATAGTATCAGATGATTGATAGAGCATACAAAACAACAGAGCTCGTAACAAATTCACAGGAAAGCATAAAATCTTTGGGAATAAAGTGCTTTAAAAATGAAATTGTGAAGATAGAAGGGAATACAAAGCAGAACAAAATCTATTCAAGGGGTAAGAAGGATGGATGAGACAGACTGGATCAACCCTCTCTTTTTGTTTAGCCATGTGTTGCATTAAAGAATGTATCTGCACAAGATGCCTACATTAGGGCTGTGATTTCTACTTTGTACGCTGGTGACCTGAACAAATAGCTGAGCTTGATTCTCTTTCTTTTTTCCTTTTCCTTTAACTTTTTAGAATTGTCACCAAGAGCTGTTAATAAGGTTGCTAATTCTGTACCTTTCAAAGACACAATGCCTCCTAGTGCTCATGGGAGAGTAGCAAGCTCTTTGCTGCAGTGCGAAAAATGTAGCCGTTCGTCTTGTGTAGATGTGTTGTCAGCTGTGACTGACTTCTGCCCCCTTCCGTATTCCTTTACTGGCACAGTTTAAGAAAATCTGAAATGTGATTTACGAAGTTAGCATTAAACTTCTACTAATTCAGATGAAAAGGAAAAAGAGTCTTGCATTAAAAGCGATGGATTAATTTAATTGGAGTGTTCCTCCATTCCCCAATAATTAAAATTAAGACAGCGATTTTTTTCCCTGCTTTCTGGAAGTGTTTTAAAGGTAGATACATTCAATTTTGTCAGAGTTTCCAGTTAGGAAGTCTTAGATAGTGCTGCAATTGTGAACAGTGATTATCACCTTCCCACTTCTCAGATATTATGCAGACCCAGATATTGCTTACTTGTTAGATTTGGGAAGGATTCCTTTTGGGGGAGGAAGAGGCTACTTTTCTTGCCATCCCATTCAGCAGCATAATCAAATATTCCTGTTCATTCCACTGCTACTAACCCTTTATCATTGGACACTTGACTGCATTTTGTGGGTGGGGGGATTGTGTTAAGGAAGTCTATAATAGTTTTTTTTTAAAAGATGTTCTATTAAGATTTACATTTAGAATAAGCATTTTCTCTCTTCTGATTTAAGCTGCTAAAATGGAATAATTTATCTTTCTTTTGAGGACTACTGTTGTTTAATTTCAGGGCACAGAAAGAGTTCTGGATATTCAGAAAGAAATGATGAGACTGTTGGAGCCTCCAGGCAAAGCGGTACAATAAAAATGTGTAATAATAATGTGATGTACTTCATTTGGTCTTTCTACTGCTATTGTCTTTTTAAGCTTAAATATGGAACATTTAGCCTATTGTCAGGCTTAGTATTATGACACAGAATAGGTGTTTCTCTGACAGATGAATAAAACATTGGCCATTTGGTGATATTAAATTAATGAAGATAGAATAACACATTGTTCTAAGCATTGTAAGACTTTGTGCTTACCTGAAGCAGTATATTGGGGGTGAATGGTATCACAGTGAATATACAATATATGGTTCTGATCTTGCTAATTCTCACACACACGCAACATGTATTATTCAAGGTACTGTTACTGTAGTAGTATATCAATCTCAGTATGTGCATACGCTTTTGCAAAGTGAGGTTGTTGGGTGTCTCCAAGTACAGAGTCTAGATTCTCATTTCTGAGATCCCCTGCATTTTTGATAGGCTAGGTGGGAATCTTTTGAGAAAAAAATGATGGTTGAGGTGATGCCCACATAGAAATAAACATTTGAAATGAGTTACCACCACAAAATAAAACTGCATAGTTGCTGACAGTATTCAAGACAAAACAGAAAGTATTTCCTAACTTAAATATTTGCAATCTCTTTAGACCAAAATTCAGTCAATTTTTTTTTTTTTTAAAGTAATCAACTTGCTATGAAAAGNTTTTTTTTTTAATTCTGAGGTCTGTGTCATTTTTGGACTTTTCCATGGAATTGATTTCTTTCTTCTTTCACTCCCAGCAGCCCGGTCCTCAACTAGCAGACAGTAAGAAAGGCAAAGCCCATAATGCAGGGAAGAAAGCTCTGGTAAGAGAAGAGGTTTTCATTTTGAGCCTTCAGCAAGGTATTAACAACAGCAGGGAACCAAAATGTTCTTCAGAAATTAAACATTAATCTACATTACCATTTTGGAAAGGTCAAGGCAAGACTTTTAAATATTCCAACTACTCATATTTTACATAATAATTTGGATTCTTTTGACTATACCTTCCCTTCCTATGAAACAGTAACAGAAAGGAGAAATTCTTCTGGCATCTGGTCATTTTTCTCATATAGAAATCTTGGTAAATTGTCCAAATGAGCATTTTGCAGGTCTGTAGCACCAGCAGAGAGTGTGCCCTTTTGATCATGTAGTCCATAAAACTATGACCTGTAAGACTTGCGTATTGTGCAGTTTCCTAGCTCTGAGAGTGTAACTCCCCTCTTAATCATGCCGCATTAAGTTCCTAGTTCCTGTTTGAGGTTATAGGTAATGGCAGATACGAACCAGTAGCTAAAAGGCAGCACTCACAATAGTGCAAAGGACATTATTTTATGTGACTCAAATGATATTTTTTTAGTCACTTCAAAACATGTAGCTTATAGATGAGTTTTCCAAATAGTAGGATGGAAAGGCCATGCTGGTTTTGCTCTCCATTCTGAGATGATTAAAATATTATCAGGTGAGAATTGTCGCTGTTGTGGAGTATACGAAAGAGAGGATGAATGAAAGTTTTCCTATTTTTTTGTTGCTTAAACAACACAAAATTCATTATCATTAAGCAGCTGGCCAATGTTTTTCTGGTGTGTAATTTCCATATTCTTATCACAATATGTACTGCAGTCACAAGTTAAAATAATTCCTTAAAATATGTACAAATAATGCATTAGATTCTCAGAAAAAAATCAATTTATTTCAGTAGGAGAAAACTAAAGGAGGTAGTAGTGAGACTGAATTTTAAATTGATAAAAGCACCATGTTAGTTTGAACTTTTTAGGGGGGTAAAATAACCAGGAAAAATGACAAAGTAGGCAGTGAAGAAGAACTTGTTTAGGTTACAGAAGTCAAGACTAGACAGAAAAAATGTTTTTATGAACATAAACAGTGCTTTTAATAGAATGTAACAAGGCACGCTATATGGGTGCCTTGAAAATCACATGAAAATGCAGGCTTAACCTCTATCTCATGTTAAATGTGGGAAGACTCTAGCGTTTCTTGCTGTCTATTGCTGCAGCTGCTGTCTAGTGTTCCAAAAGCAGCGGGTCAAATAGATTGTCCCTCCTTGCAGTTTGGTACAAAATAATCTCATAAGGATTTGGCCTGCGTTTTCTTCCTAACTTTTTATGTGAAGGAACACTCTTGCATCCTCTGTAGCTAGGCCTCTGTTCTGTCTGCTGTAGTTAGTTCTCTAACTCTTGTCAAAACCAATGCCTTCCAATTGACTTCTGCAGTCTAACCCAGGATTATATCCTGCTGCTTTCTGGGCAACCTAGTGTCATTCTTTATAATCCAAAATTCACAGACTTTAAAGTTAAAAATCAGTGTTTGAAAATCAACAAAAAAAAACAACAACAGAAGGACACATGAAATATTTGCTCAGTGCAACTCTGCTTGTGGCTTGTGTCCAGGAACACTGTTCCTGAGGCAGGCAACTCCATGCAGCTGTGCTAGAGGTATTTCCCTTCTATGAAATTTGTTCCTTCTAGAAGTCTTGGAAGATTCTAGTGTTTCTTGAACACTCCGTAGAGGCAATATCCAAGTTGTAGATGAGGATAAATGAGTAAAAGCAGTTTAGAAGTGTTTTTGTGGCAAATGTATGGTCCACAGCACTGGAAACTTTTACATGGCATCCATGACAACTCAGTGTTTGTTAAGAGTACCTTTTAAATCTCTTTGTAAACCAATACTGGCCATATAAGAGTAAGAACTACACAAGTAGACATATTTGCAAGGACTGTTACCTCTCTACTCATTAGCACTTGGTTACCCCTCATTCATAGACAATTGTCCTTAAAGTTGCTAATGTGATTTCTGAGAACAGATTTATATTTTGATGATTGAGTGCAGACTGAAATGGCAGTGAAAAATATATGTGTGTATTATGTATATACATATGTGCAAATAAAGTGATTATTTTTGTTTTCTTTTCAGCCACAAGCCTTAAAAAGAATGTCACACTTAGGTTGCCTAATAACAGAATGTGATAATCTAGAACAACTGCTACTCCTAATGCAAACAGCTTGCGACAATATAGGTCTGGAGCTAGGAACAGATATGTACTTAGCAATAAATTGTGCTGCTCAGGAATTAATGGATTATGTAAGTTATTTTCAATATCAATTTTGTTGGTTTTTAAAAGGAATGTAACTATTTGTTAACATTATTTATTACTACATTGCAGACTCACCTAGAAGCTTCTAACTGCATTTTTTAAGGTAGCAATCAAGCAAACCAAAAGAATTGTCTCTGCATTTATAAATTATGGTTGAATCAGTCCTACAAGAGTAGCAGATATGTTATTTGATTGTGAGTGCAAGAGGATGAGACATGCAGACATCCTTCTGGTAGCTTGATGCAGTGAGAGCGGTGAGAATGCATGTATTCCTTCTCCGCAGCTGTACCAGCATACTGGTGGTGCACCTTGCGTGGAATAAAGCTCACTGGACCAAGGCAAACCCCCATTACAGCTTGTGTCCTGCCTTACGGGAATTTCTGTTACTTTCATGATTTAACTTTAATCATTCAAATGGTATAAGCCTGCCTGCATCAGCTGGGTTTATTCTTTTTCTCTGTTTGTTTATTCAATAAGATTTTTCAGATCAGTCTCTGTCAAATATAGCAAACTGTTTTAATGGGCAAACACCTACTACGGGCTCTATTTAACAAACCATCTTCATTTCACATTACATCTCAGACATTTCTGAATTAAAGTATTAAATGGCAAATCCTGGTGGTTTTTTTTTCACCACAAGGTATAAATGAACTCATTATCTTCTATCCCCCTTGCTTTCAAGGATGAAGAAGAAGAATCTATTTACACAAGTATACTTCTGTAATTCCTTCACACCACTAGATGCTTATTGCTCCATTTTATTACACTACGTCTGTTGTTTTCTTCAAACTACCTTGACCTTTCTATGTATTTTTACTATGGTAGATGTGTATATCTGCTACCATTCATTTCATCGTGTATCAATAGTCATTCTTTAATTCTTATTTTTGAAGATTTTTATTTGACAATTTATTTATCTCCAGCTGAAGTCTTAAAGTTCTTACCCCTTGTTCCAAGATCAATCATGTTTCTCTCAGCAGAAAAAGAAACTTCCTATTCCATTTAATGTCTAATGAGATTTTATGTATTTGGGTGTACTATAGTGACAAACCTTCCATTATTAATATCTTCTGTGAGAGCAGTTGCTTTCCTGACAGTTTGTGATACCTGTATCCTATACCAGAATGAGCAAAATCTTAACCAATGAATTATCAGTAACTCTGTAATTTTCTGTTATTGAACTGTTAAAGTCACTAAAGCAGTGGGTATTCTGGCACAGTTTGACAGTGTGCCCTTAATAATCCTCATACACTGCAGTTTGTGCTTCCCATAATGATAAGGCTAGTTTTAAACTAGTCTTTTTTTGAAAGGGGAAAGATGCAAGGAAAGGCATTATCTTGTTTTTGAGCACTGAGGGTGCACTCCTTTCCCTTAGCAATATTTTCTTTATGAAAATGAGGACAAAATACTAACTTTTTTTGGAAGAGAAAAGTGAGATTTTTCATGCGAGATCTAGTAAAAATGTCAAATATTGGTAACTTTATGATAAAGTAGTGTAAAACTGGCAGTGTTCCCTAGGAAATGCTGAAATAGATCTCCCTTCTTTTGGGAGTGCCATCTTTCAGAGACTTTGGCATGAGCCCACTGGTACCCACTGTTAGTTCAGGCGAAGTTTTCTATAACAATGTGCTGACCACTTAGACATAGAGTAAAGTAGACAAGTGAATGTGTGCGTAATGAACAACACACAATCCACTGCCTTAATAGAGATACTAGTGTCACAAGATCTGCATGCTTACGTTAGTACTCTGGTTTTTGAAGTGTTACCTTCCTTATCTTTTATGCTTTTTACTTTTACTTTCTAGGTTAAAGGAAAATATGAAATACTCACTGGAGTGTTCAAAAGTCCTGATGAAATGGTTGACATGTATGTGGAACTGATTAATAAATTTCCTTTTATTATTGCATTAATAGATCCCTTAAGAAAAGAGGTAAGATACCACAATGCAGTCCTTGAAAAATGGATAATACTGTTAAGTGGCATATCACTGAACTTTTCACATTTTTACAAAACATATAAAATATGAAGGGGTTTTTTTCGGGGTTTTTAAGGACAAAAATACCACTATAAAAATGTATTTAACAATTCTTTTGCGTATCTGTCGTTGACAATAATTCTAAATTTTTCTATACTTTTGACATAATTCCTGACAGAAAATAATTGTGGCGTGAACAGAGTATGGTCAGTACAAATATTTTAGAGAATTACAAGAAAATGCTTTTTTTTCTGATTCTACTTGCAAAACCAGTGTAATTTTTCTTACATTTTCATTCTAATGTAAATAATTCAAATTATAAAATCAAATCATAAAATTCAAGTGATGTATAAATGATATTATATTATATGGGAGAAGCTGAAGTTTGGAGATAGTTGTGTGTTTCTCAGAATCACTCAAAAAAAATTATTGCTGCTATTCTTTATGATTGAGATCTATACCCAAAGCCAGAACAAACCTGTCACTGGCAGCATTGCTTGACAGAATTTTTAAAGTGGTAGTAAGATGCCATGTATTTACCACTGTGATCAAAGTTAGATGGGTTAATTTAATGTGGCCAATAGGTTACAAGAATAAACTACAATACTATTAAGCATGTTAACAAGTTATAGATGACTGAAAGAAACAGATTGTGTAACCTTAAATATTAGCATTCATACAGAAGATTAAGTTTCCATGTATTACAAAGAAGATAAAAATTTAATTGTAGCAGAACCTACAATTGTAGACCTAGATTCTGCAGTTGCACAAATTAATAAAAATTTGCTGTTGCTGTTGAATTGCACACTTCATCTTCTTTAAAATATATGGGTTTTGTTTTCATAAACAAAACATGAAGACGGTGATTGAAAGGGGAAGCAAAGTGATGTTGTCCCTGAGAATCTGCCCAGTGCCTGAATCAGTAATTCTAAAACAGGTGAACTGCAAAATCCATCTGATTCGGTTCTTAACTGGAACTTTCAAAGTTCATTTTTCGAGTATCTGTGTTTACTGTTACCTCACCCTAGTCAGCCTTGCAACCCTGCACTGTTTCAGTCTGACTCTCTGAATTACCCGTGTTCAAAACCACCAGATTATTCCCAGCTCCTGCCAGGGCTGCGAACTTCCTTGAGAATTCTTGTGAAGAAACATATTTGCAATATGAAAATCTGCAGGAGAATTGCAACAGATAGTGAAGTACAATTTGACATAGAATACTGTTAAGGGAAATGCCTCTCCTCCCCCCTCGCAGATCTACAAAGTTTACCCATGCGACATCTTTGCCACAGATAATTAGGTCCTTGAGGATTAGCTCTGGTACCAATTCAGCAATTCATTGCCAGACAGCAGAACACTGTAGTGCTTAAGTTTAAACATTTCTTCAGGTGTCAAAAACTTCATTTTCACTTACATGTGGGTTTGAAATCCTTATAGGAATGGACCCTTATACAGATTGCAACTGTTTAGGTACAAAAGTCTGTCTGATCTGCAGACCAAGAATTATTACTGGCAGAATTATTAACTAGAAAAGTAATCTTTTAATTGGAGAACTTTCTATTCTGTGCACACAAAGAAAGCAAATTAATTTGTAAATTTCTTCTTTCAAATTATCCTTGTCCTTTCTTTACCCTTAAATCTCAGTGCCATGTGGACAGTGCGTTAAAATCAAAAACAAAGACTCTAAAAAAATGGAGCTTTGCTGGGAAGAGTGTGTTGTATTCCGCCGTTCCCTATGGGTCGGTCTTACAGCACTGATCATCCTGTCTTGATACATTGTCATTGATTCTATTACTGCCTCCTGTTTCTTTATTTTATATTCAAACAAATATTATGACACTTCAAATATTAACACAAGAATGAGTCCTCTGAATAAAACAATAGAAAATTATTTTATATTCCATTAAAATTAAATACATTTCAGGAAGGAAATCAAAATAGCAAACTCCTACAATTAATTTAATTTGAAATATTTTAAACCATACTTGCATGCAACTAGCTTTGATTAATTCCTGATTAGAATTTATGTTTTCTAGCAAAATCTTAAAATCCAAGCAAAATTCCGGTGGTATGTTTTTCTTAGGTAGACAGATTTAAAATACAGTATAAAATATAATGTGTTTATATTAAGGATACCTTTAGGATTAAATTGGAAAAAAAATTAATTTTTCTAATTTTTACCTTCTCAGTTAGGGTTTTCATTCAGTTTAGTTTTTTAAACTCCAGTTATTTACTTGATTGTTTATGCAGGACAGACAACAATGGAATAACATATGTTGTGCTCTTGGTTCCAAATGTTACCTGATTGCTGAAGATGCTGCCACATATATTTCCAAACTTAAAATTGACCAAAACATAAACATACCAATGTGCAGTGGTGTTGTCCTAAAATATATTAACCAAACCAAGGTATCAGACCTCATAGAACTTACTGGACTTCTAGAGGGTGAGTAGAGGGGGGGAAAGGCTGACTTTCAAACCCTAACAGTCAATAAATAGAGTTGCTACACCTGTAAATATTACGTCTTTTTATTTTCTTATTGCCACTTCTAATTTAGAAAGCGCTTGTCAGAAGAAACTAAAATTCATGTTTTGATTCACAAATCTCTGTTCGGGAGCTTAAAACAGCATTCAAGGCTTCAACTGTAGTAAATTAATACACTGTGGGTGTTTTGAATGTGGGTGCCCTTTGACACCGCAGCTAAGTGTCATACAGTTAGAGATCAGAATGAAACAAAGTAAAAAAAGATGTAGTGGAGTAATCTGAATTTTGGTTAATTCTACTATTAATAATTAAGAAATCCAAACAAGTCTAAAATGTTTAAAATTGCAGTTTACATAGATTTTTGCCTATGTGTTATTGCGCCTTTGTGGTAACAGTACTTGTGCAGTTTCATACGTAAGATTTCTCTTTGTATCAATTTTTCTTTATTCATTTTTACACCCAAGGAATAGATGGTCAGATTTAATATATCTAAGTTCCTTCCTTATTCCTTCAAAAAGCCCAGAATCGCTATATCAAAGCAAGTAAATCACAACTTAAAGATTTCATTCAGTCATGATGGTAAACTCCTTTTTATAGTGAAGAAAAATCATTACTATAGTAAGGAGCGCATTTAAAATAAATAGAACAACCTCCTACCAGACAGATCAGCTAGAGACAGAAATTTGGGTAGGATGTTAGATATTCCCTTAACCACGCTGAAAATAAAACGTAATGTTAATGTAGCAAACTAATACAGTTTACATCTTTATGCAATGGGTTTCACTGGTTTTACTGCTCTTTATATTTAAGCTTAGGTAGCCCAAAGGTAAAAAAGAATGAACAGGCCAAACAATTTGTGTGTCTAATATACAATATATACACTAATGAAGGTTTTACACTCCCGTTATATATAGGTCAAAGACATATTACCATATTAGGAAGTCCAGATGGAGAATCTTCTGATGATAGCCTTGTGGATCTGGTAAGTATTGAAAGCTGTTCAATTGCAGAATTGCCAGAGCACTGCTTTTAACATGAACTATTTTTTAGGGAGAAAGCCTGTTTCTGCTCGAGACAGAAACAACGTTTTACAAAATGGGTTTTTTCTAGAGAGTTGCTTTTTTTTCCCCACAGAGAGTTAATCTTCGAGTTTAAAGAGAACACACAGGAAATTTGCCAAAGCAGGGAGTATATTCAAAAGTGTGTATGATCTATGTGGTTGCATTAGTTTATAAAAAATGTGAGTTACTTAAAACGTTTCTGAGTAGTAATAATATTTTAGGCAAAAATTCTTAACACGAATGTACTTAGACCTTTTGTATTAAAGCCACATTTGCAAATAAAATTTCACTTCATACGCCAGTGAAAATTATTGTTTGCATCCGACGAATCTTTCACTAAGAGATTTTATTTCTTTTTAAAGGAGGGGTTTTATCTGTAGAAAGATGAGAGTGTTAAATTAGAAGTAGGATACGATGTTTAATAATTAAGAATGACTTCACTTCCCAAACTGTGTCGTTTTAAAATGTGCACTTTCTCGTTTAAGGCTGTTGGACTTGGTGCCAGGTTTATCAAGTTGGGAGGTCTTTCCCGCGGAGAAAGGGTGACCAAATACAACCGCCTTCTTGCTATAGAGGAAGAACTGGCCAAGAATAGAACGCTACGTATGAGCTTCTTTCTTACTTTGTTTTCAGCTTGCAATGAATACGAGAACAAAGATTGGAGGGAGAATGATTGAAACTGCACCACAGGAGGGAAGCGAAATCAAAAGACTATAAATAAGCGCTGACAAAAAAAACCTAGGATAGCACTTGCCACAATGTATATTGTTGTCCTAATGGATTATCTGTTTACTGAATGTTAAAATAGACCCCTTCTTGAGGAGTAGCCTACATTAAGCTTTTTCCAGAATTAATTGGTTGGAGTCTTGAAGCCCACAGTGCAAAAGGAACAAAACAAAACCCATGCATATAACATGCCGAAAAGCTGCCAAAACGGAATTTTAGGCCAAATACCCCACCTCCCTCAAACCCCTAAACATATATTGCTAACAAAACTTCTTTTCACAACCCGCCTTTGTGCATTACGTTTCCAGCAAAATGTGTTTGGAAAGCTACAATTGCATGGGGAAGCACTAAATAAAACCCAAGAAACCCCAAAGTTGACGATGCACATTCAGCCTTAGCCACTTGTATGCATCTGCCTGCATTGCAGGATCTGCATCTTCTTTTTACACTATGCTCTGCACTGTTAAACGCGTAACAGTTCATTAGAGCCACTTCTCACTTGCTCAGGTATCAATCAAGACAGAATAAAGGCATACAGTCTGAAGGGGAGGCAGAGAGACAAGGAGAGGAAGAAAGGAAGGAAAGGGTTTGCAAGAATTTATTATGCCTAAGAAAAAGAAAAATGAAGGAGAATTAAGTCATTTTACCCTCTTGTATATGTTCTGTACATAGGATGGCAGCACTTGACATGCACACTATAGAACAAAGTTTTTATTTAAAATTTTTTTTAATTGAAATTCTAAGTTTTAAAAATCCCTCCCTTGCTCATATGTAATCATTGCAAAAAATAGAAACATAGACAGAAATTCTTTTTTGCTAAGAAAGTAGTTTCACAGAATGCGCTTCTCAAAAACAAGACAGATAATTATAGAACTATAAATTTTAACTGGCTCAGCGGTATTAATATATTCCCTATTCAAATGGTATAGTCTAAACAAAAGAGCTTGAGTTTGACAAATATTTAAACCTGTATCTCGTGAAATGAAATAGCAACAATTCCTGAAGCCGTTAATCGTTTGGCAGAAATAAAATCCAGTAACTAAATCATCAGCAGGGAAATATTGAGATAGCATGTCTGAGCTGCATACCAAACTCTTCATTTGGCTGGGCGGTGAGCTATGGAATACATGGGAGAGCGTAGGAGTAGAGGACTCCGTGAGTGGCTGATAGATGGGAGGTGACGCTGACCCATCAGGAGTCCCCCCAGGAGCGACTGAGCAGGGCACGCAGCTGGGCCCAGGAGCACCGTGACACCCGGCGCCCTCGGCTCTCCTGCTGCCTTGCCCCTCTCCCTAGGAGTCGTTTGGGTTGTGGAGGAGGCATGGCGTAAGGGCAGCCCCAATGCCGCTGCCGTTTCAGCCTCCAGATACACCTGGAAGGCGCGTGCGAACCGCTTGCAAGCTGAACCACAGACCGGCCATCCCTTCATAGCTGAGACGTGTTCAGTGATGGGGTGGGCATTGCGTATGGGGCAAAACAGGGAATTAGGTGGTGAGGATAGGGAGGAAGGAGTGTCACAGAAGTGGGAAAAATAGCAGTGAGAAGAGAGATAAAGTGTTAATTACAGGAGCAACATCTGAACCTGGGCTTACATAAAGGTGTGAAAGGCTGGGGCAGAGAAGAGGCAGAGACAGCTGATGGGAACTTTTGCAAGAGCACCAGTGCAGAGAAGGATGGGTGTTCAAAACAAGGGCAGCAAAGTGAGGTGATTAGTGAAGAAGGGAATGCAATAAATATCCCAGCTCAAGCTGCTCTGCAACATGCCCTAATTCTGTGATCAAAGTGCAGGACTGTCACTCCTTTGTTTCTAAGGACCAGACTTTTAAAGGTGTTTAGAGACTCTTGTAAGCATAAAGGGGGGAGCCTTAAAGGGGGCCTACAGCAAAGGTGGAGAGGGACTGTTTACCAGGGAATGTAGCGGTAGGACAAGGGATAATAGTTTTCAACTGAAAGAGGGGAGATTTAGATCAGATATTAGGAAGAAATCCTTTACTCTGAGGGTGGTGAGACACTGGCACAGGCTGTCCAGGGAAATTGTGGATGCCCAGTCCCTGGAAGTGTTCAAGGCCAGGTTGGATGGGGCTTGGAGCGACCTGGTCTAGTGGGAGGTGTCCCTGCCCGTGGCAGGGGGGTTGGAACTAGGTGATCTTTAAGGTCCCTTCCAACCCAAACCATTCTATGATCATGTGGCATTTCAAAAAAAAAAAAAAAAAATCTG
>VYXH01012181.1:80222-149151 GCA_013397275.1 Burhinus bistriatus | reverse complement strand
GCCGGCTGCTTCTAAAAAAAAAAAAAAAAAATCTGAATGCACCAGAGAACATTACAAGAAACCAAATTATAACAAGTTTCTTTTTTCTCTTCTATTTCAGGTGAAGCAAATCTTGAATTTATTGCTTTTGCTGAAGAAGCACAGCCAGAAAAACAACTTTCTGATGTACTTCCTCCCCCAAAGCAGGAGTCGTTGCCTCCACAGCTCTCTCAGCCAGCCCTGCAGGTTCGCAGCCTTCAGCTCTGAGAGAACAGCACGCTGACCTAGGTTGTCAACATTAACTTTTGGATACATTTCTAAAAAAAAAATAATAAAATTCTAGTAAGAAACTCAAATATTAACTATTCCTTAAACCATTTCTTTTCAAGCCCTTTGGCTAAACATTTTTAAAAGCATTCAGACACTAGCTTCTCTTTTCCCAGGAGACCATTGCTTTCAGCTGAAACCAAGTTAACTGAGCAGTGGCTATAGTTTGAAAATGCCACAAAATTCTGTGCTGTATTTACAAACTGACAAAACAAATACCTCTGTGTTAAATCCAAAACTAAATGTTTGTTTTGGGAAAGTCAAAGTCTCTCTCCATACAAAGAGCAAGCTATTGACAAACAGTAAAAAAAAAAAAAAAAAAAAAAAAAAAAAAAAAAATTTACAAAAAACAAAGGCCTTGACTGTTATGCTGCTCCATCCCCCCACACACCCTCAATGCTGCTCTTAGATCTAGCCTACAAGGGAAATTTTGCTCCAGTTCTAGCTAGCTATCAATACAAGTGCACCAGTGCAAACCCCAAATGTAGGGCACAAAGCTGTAATTGGCATCGCTAGGAAGCTTGCTTCAGTCAGAGGCAGGGAATAACAAGTCAATTTCACAAGGTCTGGGAAACTTGTCAGGAGTCTTTTTAATAAGCAACAGTGAAAAGATAAATAAATAATTTATGTCCTAGGTAACAAACAGTTTAAGTAAAAGAAATCCTTCTTAAAAAACTTCTGGGTTTTGTATAATTTGAAAATTTGAACATACAATACAGCAGCAATAATTGGAGGAAAAATACATCTATAAAATGTTGCATTTGAAATCCAGTGTAACAGATACTTTTGTGAAAAATTAACCACCAGAACCAACCGCCCCCCAGAAATGGAGATACCAGTGACAGACAAATTTCCCCAGGTTTAGGAGTTATATGTAGTTCAGTAATTAGAGCAAGTCCCAGATTTTCTTAGCAAACATGCAAAAACGCCAAAAAAGATGTGAAACTACCACACTCATTGCTATCGTTTTATTTTTAGGAAGAGCACCAGACAGTTGCATGCAGAGCCAAACCAACAAACTCCGAACATTCATCCTTCAATACTATCACTGTTTCAAATCATTAAATAAAAAATAATCCAAGTGCATTCAAGTACTTGACCAGCCAATTTCAGTTACACCGATCTTTAGGCAATTCCCTGATTACATTTGTTCATTCATTATAAAAGAATGAGATACTGTGTTGAATTTAAAAAGAAACTACAATGGAATGTGAATTGGCAGTGGAGCAAATCAATTATGTACCTATCTCACTGTCTTCAGAGGAAATAAGGGCTGAGGGAAACTGGGAGTTGTGTTATCAAATACAGACATCTAAAGTGTTACCTAATAAAGAAATTAATGCCACCAGTGTGTGCCAGGTTCAAAGCAAAGGCTTATTTGTTTGTGCTGCGAGCTTTCAGCTGGGAGTTCTCAAAACGCTGATTCCAAATAAATTGCAATCCTAGAATGACTGAACCCCAAATGCAGTCCATGCCCATGGGAGCCCAGGATAAGTTATTTTTTTGCAGCAGACTCTAGTTGCAGCAGTTCCAAACTGAAACAAAAACCAGCTTTTCATCCAAATGAGAGCACCAATCTCAGCCCACAAACTTCTGACTTTGGCTATCGTTACCGAAAGCCTTGGTACCAAAACGACGTGCTGCACGGCCTCTGCTTTTCAGCCTCTGGGCTAGCTCCGCACTGGGGAATCTGAAACAGAAGCGTTATCCTTGTGCTTTTAATTTCCTCAGAAGAGCATGTGTGGAGACTGCAATAAGGAAACCTACCAGATCTTGGTTTAAGTAAGTATCAAAATATTTTTAAAGCAATGTGTCCAAAATCTGAATTTTTAATTAGTAGTAATACCCCCCCATACTAAAGCTGACGTGTGTATAATCACCTTTATAGGCATCTAACCCAAACCTGCCCAGTTCAAGAGGGACACAAAAGGGGCTTCTGGCAAGCTTTAGAATGGACCTTTAACAAGGCATCCTCTCAAAAAAGAGTAATTAAAAAAGCCTTTTCAAATACAGTTTTAAAGAAAAGGTAACTGACAATATCTAAGAAAATATTCACCATACTTGCAAAATTAAAATGGGAAAGGGATTTTGAGTGATACATAGTTATTGAACACTTTAATGCATGTAACAAAACTGCATACAAAAGACCATTTTCAGTCTAGATTATTGAAAACAGTTTGGAGTACAGACCATAGCCCCTAGTAACACACCTAAGCAATTTACATGTCCAGATAATGATTCCCGAAAGTTACAGCCTTTCAGAATAACAACTAACAGTTAGAACTGTCTACTTCTTTTATTTTCTCAGCGTTCGTTTCTTTATGCAGCGGCTTGCTTTTTTCTTCTTTCATTTTGTTCTGATTCAGCGTGTTTTCAGATGTCTGATCCCCGCTGGTAGAAACAGGATCTAAAACTACAACGGATTCTGTCTCTTTTTCACTGCTAGAAGCTTTTCTTGTAAATTCTGTATGACTAGTTGATCTAAAGGAAAAAGAATAAATACATGAATACAGATAAGAGTTCACATATTTAGGAGAAAGAATATAAACAGAAAAGCATTTCTATTATTAGTAGCACGTATGATCAGCACAGGTCTACCAAACTACTAAATAGATTTACAGATTTACCAGCTGTTATATATACAGAGAGCGGTGCACAGAATGCAACAGTCACATGACCCCTCCTGAACCATGGAAGATATTTAACAGGAAAACTGAGTTCACAAAGCACTGAAAAAAATCCTCAGACTATGAAAGAATCAGTTTAATGTCTTAAGAATTTATTTTCTCTCTGCTCATCTCGGAGATGGATTTAGGTTCCCCCACCTCCAACAGAGCAGTTGCACCCAGAGAAAATGCTACCAGTTCCTGTAGTCTGTAGGCTAAGAGCCCTGCAGCCTGCAAGGAGAACATGGTTTCTTCTCCACACCTCCATCCCAGAGCAGGGCTTTCACTCTACTGCGCTCTACCCTGTGACGGGGAGGTAGAGGCGGTGCAACCAGATTTTCCGCCGTGGCTCGGCACCAACGCTGCTGCTGCTCGCAGTCTCACTGGGAGCAAGTGCAAACGATTTGTGAAAATTCACCTACTGGATTTGCTGAAATACAGAGGGTGTCAGACCTACATTCTGTACTGCAGAAACGGGGTTACGTCTTGATTGCTTGCGGTGCAGGGATTCTTGCAGCTAAAAAGCCCTCTGAGCGGGGAGGGAGGGAGGCAAGGTCAGAGACACCAGGGTTATTTGCCGAGGCTGGCATCATGCTATAAACACTAAAAGCACTTGTCTATCTTCAAAAGCTTTGTAGTAGTGTTGAAAACGTGCAGGCAAATCCTTAGATTAGCTAGAATGCACCAGCAGAGAACAAGGCAAACACTGGGAAAGCACGACCTGAACAAGCCACAGACCGGGGTACTTCCTATGCCGTCTTAAGGCTGCCGTATGGGCAGACAGGCAGCTTGCAGGCACCGGCTTATACCTCCTCCACCGGGCTTTCCAGAGCCTGTTGGCCCCGTGCGCCTGAGGGGATGTGACCAGGCATGCTTAGAGAGGGCAGCCACACAGGCGTGCTCGGCCCATCTTCAGGCAGGGCCTTACACAAGGGCATGAACACCCTACAGATGTCCACACCGATACAGCTACGACCACCAAACTGGGTAGGTACAGAAACCTTTAGTGCAGGAAGGTCCGATGTGCAGCAGTGGCTGTGTGGCTCCGCTCTCCTGGGAAGCCTAACTGTTGTGCTGCTGAATGCAACTGCATTTGCTAGTCCAGAGCCTTTTCAAATTCTATTTTATTTTATTTTATTTTATTTTTAATTTTTCATGCTTACTCATAAGGAACGGCTTTCCATACTGCTAAGGTAACACCCTTGAAAGGAAAAAGTAGAATCAACTGGAGGCCAGAGAAAGAAATTCAGCTACTGGATCCATCTGCTATGAACTGCCCTTTATTGTGACAGTCTTTGTCCTAGAGAAAATGACAAAGAAAAAAGAGGTCACCCCACTCAACAATTAGAGCACGGGGCGGCGAATGTACTGGCTCCCACCTGACCGGGAGAGAGTAAATGTACAGGTTAAAAACAAGTAAATATTCACAGAAACAACAGTTGCTGCACTTTCCATTTCAGAAAGAATTTACTCAGCTTGCTGCGGAAGCACTGGATATAGCGAATGAAATTCCATGTTCAAGCTTTAATTACAAGAATTGTCTCTAACATTAGAACTTCGGTGTAAGTTAATTAATGCAGAAATTGGCGCTAATAGATACAGTTTCAGACTCATTTGATTATCATCAGAAGCTAGTGATTTCATAAGGAAAATAATGCTTATTTTATGCAAAAGTTGCCAATCATTCCAGAAAATACAAGGTGAGGTATTTTGAACGTTACAGCAAATTAAACTTTTTAAAGCAGCGTAACCAGAAGACGGTTATTTTAAAAAGTGCTACCTCTGAAAAGCTGATTGCCCAACACTATAAAAATGGTCAAAGCCATAAATGCCAAGTTCATTTTTATTTCACTTTGGAGGTAACTATCTTTCAAATCCCAACAGCTGGACTATTTAATACAATCTGGTGAATCAAAGTATAATTCTTCACTGGGCTCACAGTGGGGAGTCTGCATTAGTGTATGGCAGCATTCCAACAACTGATGCACAGCCAAACGCTCTGAAGTCTGTTTCATTTATAACAAAAATGGATAAAACGGCAATCATATTTACCACCTTCAAAGGACAGAAAAATGAAAGATGTCGATATAAAGTAGTTTAATGGAGAAAACCAGTGATTAAATCAGCGTTTCAACCATAAAAATAAGAATTACTATTCAGACTTCGTTGTACTAGCATTCCCTTCTTCAAACCCTTTGCACCGTTGCAGCACCAGCCTGACAGTGCTGCTGTTACAGCTGAGGTACTGTAAAGAATTATTAACCCCATTTATCAGGTATTCAAAGCTCATTTTCAATAGTTTGTCGAGAGCAGAATGCAGGCATAATAAAGTTTCAGTGCAAGAATGAACATAATTTTGGTGCTCCCTTTCCAAAAACAGGTTTTGCTGCTACAAATAAAGCTGGAAAAAGCAATTAGTACAGATGTAGTTAGCCACAGCTTCGAACAATTACAAATTTGTCCAGCCAAGGTATTTGCATTTAGGTCTATGCAAAGCTCTTCCTTCATTAAGATTGTTAATGTTGTTATCAGTATTCTTGTTATTTGTCCAACTATATATAAGCCAGAAATTGAGAACCTAGTTCTATTGTACTCATTCATACATAATTGTTCGTAAGTCTGCATATATTTTTCTGACTAAACACATAAAATCTGTACTGTGAAATCCAGATTTAGATAATAAATGCATTTTAGATTGACTGTACAGGATAGGCAAAGTCCCATGCAGTACTGAGGACTGCTTGTGATATAAGAGTCTCAAAAGCAGTATATTCCATTTATTTAGTTACAGAAGCTACAGAAGGTGTAAAAATAAAGGGTTACGCCTGATGGGCCATCTGTGAACTAGTACTGCTGTGCCCGTTGTACATAATTTTCAGTAGGAGTACAAAAGGACAAACTAAGGATCAGATTCTCAACTGTGACTTGGATTTTCTTTGTTTCCTCTAGTTGATATTATAACCTTGGTATTATTTAACTTTGCTCGGAGCTCTATTCATGAAATCATTGTAATATGTTTCCATTAGAAACCAGAATTTTATGTAAATATCATGGAAAATTCAATTGGATAAAGTCCCATCCAATTTCCTAACAATACGTAAAAGCAGAAGATGAAAGGAAACCATTCAAGGAAAACACTGTAGGAAAATGCATGGGTTTTACAGCATATTTAGAAAATACTGGCAAAAATCTATTCCAATGAAAGACTGGTTTTGCAAGTACCTAGTATAAGCATGGGAGACTCCATGTGGATACTCTGCCTGGAATCTGAGCTGGTATGAATGGAATAATTTCTGCTACAAGAGCTGACACTAACATGGCATCAAATTAGTATACTTTGTCTTTCAGCGAGCTCCCTGATCTAGGATGCTGAAATAGCTGTCATCTCTGTTGAAAGCAAAATTGCTTTCAAAACAAAAATAAAACTCAACCAGTGCTATTCCGTACTCCCCAAAAGATGAGATTTGAAGCATTAAGCTAATTTGGCAGTTGCTCACCACCAGTTGCTTCTTTATAACACTTAAAAACTACGCCTGCACGTCAATTATTGCTTGCTATTTGCCTCACTACTGCCACCCTCACCCCAGCATTGCCATTTTCCTACAAGATCCCCGTAACATGCAACAAAGCTCATACTGCAATCACTATGTCCTTTCCAAACTGCCACGCTAGGAGGGTTTGCCAAATAACGGCAGCTCAGCTGTCCTGCTTCTGACCTGGACTAACCAGCCCATGGTGTCAGCCTGTACAGGAGAACGGGTCTCAGCTCGGCAAAGTGCCACCTTGGTCTGCCTGTTGCGTGCCAGACCACAAGAGCTGAGTCAATTTTATCCTCAGTCAAAAACTTTTATTGAGAATAAAAGCTGCAGATGTGTTTATTAAATATTTCAGATTTTTTTAACAAGGCAGGAGAATCTAACGCACAGGACCAAAGGCTAATACTGAACAATAGTAAAAAATACACCAAAGTCTTGAAAGTCTTCAGTGAACAAAAAATTCCACCACGCTATAGTATTCGTCAAAAGGAAATCACGGGGAATACAAACAGTGACGCTAGTGAATTAGTCTGTTGGTTCCCTCCTCTGATAGTGCACCAGTACTACCTATAACACCGCTCATCTGTGAAGCGCAGGAAACCTTCTCCATTTCAGGAATGTCTCTGCGAAATCTAGCTGAGTAGAAAGGTGGTCAACACAGCAGCGAGCAGAACAGAACTGCAGACAATGCTTAGTATGGAAATCGTTCCCATTTTTAGGTGCTTTTTTGAAAATGCTCAAAAAGATTGGCAAATTCACTTAAATGTGGAATCCTGGAGAGTTTCTACCTGCCCTGAGAGACTGCGTAAAAAGTACAGTCTAAGAAAAACGTGTGACAGTAGCTTTTAAAACAGTTAAAATTGAGGAGACCTCAAACTTCCAGAACATCCTATTGTTTTCTTCAGTCGTTGTTGAAACTAAATTGCCCACGTTTGAGCTGCACAGGAAAACCTTTGCAGTTCTGTCTAGCTGAGGCTGAGCTGCTTCCCGCAGAGCTGGTGGATGATTCAGGGGTACTAAGATTACAGCCAGGAGAAGGAGGACAAATCCTTTAATTGTATAAAATCATCAGATTAAGACTAACCCTCTCAGTGGTTCACTCTGTTAGCAGAGAACTCTGCTGCCCAGAAACAAAATGTTTATAAAGTGCTGGAAAAAAAAAAATCCCCCCAAACCCAGGGGCAGAGCCAGACACACCTTTCCCTTCTGTGTCTGCGCACCGCAGGGAGTCACGGGAACCCTCTTTGCTCCCAAAGGAACTAAATTGTCACCTATTCTCTTCTAAGCAATTGTCACAGAATTACGCTCACACTGGGTTAAACATCTGGGAAGAGATTTGCAGAGGAAGTTACCTGAATACTGAGGCAAGGCCTCAATTTCACAAATTATTGACGTCTTCACCCTCAGCACCACCTCAGCAAAACTTCACACATTGCAAATCATCTGCTTAATGGCTTCAGACCCTTCTTCTAACAATCTCCTGCACTCCACCTCGCCTAGCGGTTCGAAACACAAATTTTTCTTCTGAATTAATTTCTCTTAGCTCTCATCACTGAGTTTGATGACAGAAATTTCAGAATCAACCTGTATTTGCTGATGTTACGGCCCTTTTCCACAATCCCTCCTTTGGCAAGTCACCGATTCAGCTGGAGGCCAGTGCTTTGGTAACACTTAACCACAGGAGTGACCACGTTACGAGTCCTACTTCAACCAAAGACTGAAATGCCTTACTGAAATTTCTTACGCCCTTAGTATTTAGGTTAGATTGTCACTGAGTTGGGAGCGGGGAGGATCCAGGATTTTCCTCAATGAGCTGACTTCTACCAACCTATTGTTCAGACACATTTTCAAGACTGGCTCCTTTTCAAAGGCGTGACCTTCTTTCTCCATGAGAACGGGTGTGCTCAACTGTTAGTCAACATGAATAAAGAATGACGAACCGGGGCCGTTCGCATTTAAATGTCTGTAAGTATTACCTCCTCCTTCAGACTACAAGCCTTAGTAAATGGCTGGTGCAGCAAAGAGAAGCATCTCATGCACAACTATTCCTAAGGTTTTCCACAGGAAGCTGTACATTAAAATCTCGGTGAAGAAAAAAAGAATAAACACTGCACTGCAAGAGACACCTGGTAATTATGAGACATGCAATCCTCTGCTGTGCTATAAAAGGTTTGCCTGGCTGCTGCAAACAGCTGAAGCAGGTCACACCTTTGTCAGATTTCAAGGAATTGCAAACGATGAGACAGCTGCATCCTTTTACCTCAGGCATGAATAAGGAGAAGGAGCCACAGTAAATCTTTTGTACGCCTTTGTCATTTAGAGTATCTGGTCAAAGCAGCACGCTGTTTAGTTAACACCGTCTACTTTAGGAAATAGTGTGGTGCAACAGGAGCAGATGTGTAGAGGGAAACAGCCTGCGCTCCACGTCCTCGTAACGCAGGTTTCAGGGGGTTATTCACTGAACTAGCTCTCCTGTGGCACGGGCCAGCCATTAAAAGCTGGATCACGTCTTCTGGTTTAGTTTCACCCATCCAAGGAACCCAGGGATCCAGTTTATGCACGAAGACCGCTCCAGGGACAATCAGCAGATTTGCTTCACAAGTGCTCTGCTGATCCAAACTGAACTGCTAGTATAGAGGTACCCAGGGAAGCCCAGAAAACTGCCTAATTACACAGCCAAGTTGTCAGACGTGTTAGACAAATGAACTTCCTTCTCACATCTGCTTCAAATGAGCCCTGTTTCAAAACAGCGCTTACACACCTTGGAGGCTGGAGGCTGCTTCTACTCACCTTTGCTGCAAGCAGTACCCAGGAGAAAAAAGAAAAGTAATTGCACTTCAACAGGGTATGAAGCATCTAGGTTATTTCGGCTCCTCCCTGCCAGCCCCATGGCAGAGGAGTATGAGAGCCCCAGCACCTTCTCTCTCACTGGAAAACCATCCTCAACGATGAGCCCTTCCAATTAAGCACGTTTACACCAGTGACTCAGTGCAAAGAAGCCCTGCTGCACTAAGGTATCTGGCCCACCGCATTTGTTTTAATGCTTTAAACAGATTAATTTAAGTGAAATGTGTCTTTTAGGATGTCACTGAATAGGCAAGCTGAGAAATAAATTGAGCTTCACATATGCTTTTATAACACGTAACAACTGTGACTGTCAACACAAGATCCTTTTCACTGTCAATTCACCACGCATTCTGCGAGACCTTGGGGCCTGCAATTATTTCATTTCCTTTCTTGTAAATGCAATTTCCACTTAGTTTGGTGGAATAAAGGTAGACAAAAGGTGGTAGGAGTTGCTGTATTTTCTGATTAAGGTTAGCTGTTCAAAATTACAGAAATCCACAAACTACAAACACAGTATTTTTCAGGAACAACCTCACCTTTCTGTCAGGGTAGCAGTTCAAGAAAATGCAATGGCATTATTCATGTCAAATTAACTGTTGAACAAATCTTTATCTTTCTGATTAAATTAAAATGAAGATCACCTTTCTTCTAAGGACACTTAAATGAAATAAAAGGGGAAAATACGTATGATTGGAAAAGGCATTCTGCTTTTAAAACTCGGTGTGAATTAAATAAAACTGTAGGGCATAAAAGGAAATTGGGCTCTTTATCCATTCAAAAATAGATTATAAAGGTACCTGCAGGATAGTGAAGTAAATATCAGTTCAGAAAAACAGATGCGAACTGAATTTCCAGCTCATTTGTCCTGACTTACTCCTTTGAACCAAGCAATGGCGACTTGCTAGCATTGGTACTGGTGGTATTTTTTAACTGACAGAGCAGGAAATCAGAGGTTTAATTAGCCATGATTACAATATTCTGCCAATCTGATTTGTCTCATCTATTTCCTTTTCTTGAAGTGACAAACTGACAAACAACCTGGCAAGGGAACTGAAGCAAGTGCACAGCCTAATTTCAAAAGGAGCTTGGTATTGTAAAAAAAAACAATTTCTGAAGCAGGTTTAACTCTTTGATGCTTAACTGGCACTTGGGTCTTCAGTCTGCTGTGACAAAAGATTCTGCTGTCCATCTGTGCAAATGCAGCACTAATTCAAGTCTTTTTGTTTGGTTGGTTGGTTTTTTTTAAGAATCTTAATCTTGAGATTTCAAGGGAATTCAGAATTTTTACCAACAAACCTTCAAGACTAATAGTCAGGACTCATTTTTGTCCAACAGAAACTGCCCTGCACACCGTCATACAGACCAATATGACTTACATGATTCTATTTTTTAAAATATTGTGCTAGAACTATCTTTTTTTTTAAATCAAAAGGTAACTATGTAACTATCATCCCTCTTCTTTTCAGGATATGGAAAAAACCCTCAACCTTGCTATTCCTCGAAAACTCTTGAGGGTTTTTTTTGGCAGGGATGATTAACTTTTTTCTGAAGAATGTTCAGATTTTACAGGGAAAGAACTTTATTACAGAGAATTCGATTTCATTTCTACCTCCATGTGAGACTGCAAAATATTTGAGGAGTCAGTGGTAAATAGCTGCAGACTGTATATTTATCCTGTTAACCAAAACTGATATTAAATCACTTTCAAAATGCACCAGCTAAACAGATCTGGTACTAATGTGTATCTAGAAATCCATATTCTACTTACTGTGATGTAGGCTTGGAGCACGTGACATCCTGAAGCTGGTTAGAGACAGGACCTGAGTCGGGTACTTCGGAACTCAATTCTGTCTCCGGGTCTTTCTTGTTCAACGCTGTTTGTGCAGCACTGGCTCCCGAACCTAGCACAGGCAGAGATTTTGATTCTGATGTGGCCAAGATTCCAGTGGGACCTAAAACCCAAAGAAAGTTTAATGCTTCTGTTATCTGGATTGAAATGGTCTAGAAATGACGCATAAGCACAACAGAACTGCAGAAATCAAAGTGGAATTTTAACGAACAGCATCCAGTGCATGGAGAGTATCAAAATACCACCGTATTTGCCGCTTCTGCTCTCCCTGCCAAGATTAACCCTTTCTTGCACCTCAAGCAGGGCGTCTACATTGACACAGTTGTGCTCTCAACCCCCTTGCCTTCTGGGATGGCAAGTCCTGATGCCCACGCAGCACTACCAAGTCACAACTTGCCAGTGCACTCCCAGCCTGAAGCGCAGCTGGAGCGAGAGCCAGCCCAATGACAAAGCAGCCTGTTCTCATACTAATGAGTAGTCAGTGAACTGTCTATCTACAAAGTCCAAGCTAAAACCATACAGTGACATCAAAACCAGCCACATCTGCATCGACTATGGCATGGACTTACGCTTGCACAGACTGCGTTTCTAACCAGGCAGAACATCAACAGCTTCTTACAGATGATGACAGTAAAGCATAGCTTAAAAACCGCAGAGCCTTCCTTGCTCCACAGAAGAGGTTAACTCAAAACATTACTCCTAAAGCCTCATTTCTCTGGTTACTATTACTTTCAAGAGTATTTTCACAGTAGGCTCAGACTATTAACTCCAATAACAGCGTCTGAGCTCCAGGCAGGACAGAGGAACCTGTGTATATACGGCTGTGTGCGCAGAAAATCCTGACAGAGGCATCTCTTGGAGAAAATGGGGATGAAAAGCGACAGGTGTGACAGGGAAGTGAGCTCCTGTACGAGTAAACAGAGTTCTCCATAATGGCTGAAATGGCAATGCTCTGGAAGAGAAAGTAAAGCTTCAAGAGTCACTTAATGCAGGGAGAGGAAGAGGACTACGAAGGAGTCTGGCCACTTACTGCCACTGTCCTGGTCGGTGGTCACTTTCCGGCGTCGCAGAACTCGTTCCAGCTCTGTTTCACTGCTGTCTGTTTCAAGGGACTTTAAGCTTCGGGAACTAGTGGATTTGTTCAATGTTTCCTACAGCAAGAAACAAGCATGAAAAGCTGTCCGAGGGTATATTGTGCCTTGCCAAACATCCCATATGCACAACACGAGAACCTTTTAAATTGCATAAAAGCAACTCCAGTTCTAGACCAGCGTGCGAAGCTCTCTCTTCAGTACAACAGAGAGCAGCTGGGGCTTGGCTCACCACTCCTCCCCTTACTTGGATCTCCCCACGTAGGGATTAACCATACTTACCTACACCTCAGAGGGATGATAACAGGCTTAAGAAAGATGCTCTGGATCACTAATGAACACAACTGATGTTTGCAGGGAAGCACCAACTTCCTCCACCTTAATATTTAAAGGATCTTAAAAAACTGCTAGAGCGTTATCATGCCCATAATTAACCTTTATTAGCAACAAGCCGAAGATCCGTATTTTACTGTGTTGCTGCAACCTGGTGTAGACACATACCTGTGGAAGTCAGTATGTACTACCTGCAACTGCAGCATGTTATTATATCCTACAATCTAGCTGATCTGGCATAAACCTGAGCCTATGTCCACATACTTCATGGTTTCTCTTATGCACAGATTAGACCTCAAGTCGAAACGTTTTTTTATACATACAAAACAGAAATCCATGCTATTACTGCCTTATGCCAAGGTTAGTATTTTGTATCAGCTAAGCTGCAAATTCAACAGCACTTTCTTAAGGAAATTAAAAAAAAAAAAAAAAAAGGCTTTGATCAAAGCCTGAAGCGTCCCAAAATTTCCCACATTTTAACATACACATAGTGCATACTGCATGCATTTCCCAAATGACAACAGTCAGTTGCTAGATCAGCACCCACTTGACTGTAAAATTTCCCCAAAATGTTTATAATGCAACTGAAAATTTGGGACCCATGTGCTATTTCATTCTTCCTCTGACTCTTGCCATCTTTAGGAATCCCCAGGAATCCCATTTATTCAGCCTCCCAAAACGTGTCACATAGCATCTATCCAGAGCATAAGTAACATATTCTTAACACATAACTTCTGAGTAGAAATAGCAAATGACAAACAGAAATGGCATCGCACATTGCAAAAGCTGTACTATGTTCAGCTACTAATTCTTCACCCCCATCCAAAAGTTAAAATATGTTCTTTGGCAACTATTTGAAATATAAGTGAGGAGGTATATTATTACTGAGGGGTATGCTCCAGATCTGTACATACAAGTACAAAAGCAACTTGTGCAAGAGTCACTCAAATTCTGCAATTTACAGAACATAAATGTGCTTTGTTTGTAACAATTATATGGAGTCTACATGAAATGCATAATTAGCATAGTAACAACAAATGTTTACTCCATCACATCCCACCCCCATGTTTGTTGTCTGACTGTGCATAATGATTGGTCTCAAGAACAGACTGGAATTGGATTTTATATAGTTTGTCTTATACTGCAAATATCCTGAAGGGCTCAAAAGCAACAAGCTAGATATGGAAACACAGTGACTGTAGGTGTCTTTCTGCTCCCTCTGAAGTACATAATCAAGCCCTCCCGATATCAGTGATATGGTGTCAAAGAAATAAAACAGCTACTAGAAAACGAAAGGACCTTCAGCAGGATTGCTGAGTCCAACCCTCACTGGTCCAAACAGCACACTGTATCAAACTGTTCCTGTACTTACAGGGTTCCATTTAAAACATAATCTCCATGTTGCATTTTATTCCTTTTCTATTTATGTCCACATTTAATTATGCGTCCCTCTAATTAAGGTCTGGTGGCATTAAGGCTCAGCATTAAGGTTTGGTGGCTCTCTAAATCATTTCTTCCCTTCTTCCCCTGCTTTCATATGACTGGCGAATGGTAAGTTTGATATGGCACTGGTGCCGCACTTGAGATTTTAAATCACAGCACAGTCTATTACCTTTGCAGTGGCTACACTCTTTGCTCTACTGTCTTGCATCATCCAAGACAATACTGAAGTTATTTTTATAAGGGCTGTTTAGGTGCTATCATGGATGATTTGAAAAACAGCCTTACCTGCTGTGGAGTGGATGTGAAGCATTTTGCTTCAATACAGGCAGAATTTCACTGTATTTCACCTTACAAAGGTAAAATTTCACCTGATGTGCCAAAGTTGCCCTTCAGCTTTAAAAGCTTCAGGGTCACAGAAGTCAGAGAGCAAGAACTACCACTCCTTCTGACTGTTTCATACAATTTTAGCACTCGTGCAAAAGAAGCAATCAGTTAAATAAGCAATGCAATGTATGAATAACAGACAGAACAGGAGCAAACGTAGCATGTTGGTCTGAGCAGGACCAAATACATGCCTAATGTTTTTATTTAGTGATAAATGAGTATGTGGACAGCTATTCAGAATCAATTTTTTCTACACATAAATGCAGACAGACTAGACAGTACTTGCTCTATTTAGGCTATGTCCACGCTAACAAGAAAGCTGGTGCCTCAGGAGAGAGCAGGAGTTCAGAGCAATTGATGAGGAGAACCTACATCTACTATACGTGCACTTCAGGGGCTTTACTTTGGACTAGATTTATTCAGCTGCCTCGCCCTCCCGAAGCATTCCCACTGTGAGTACTTGGAAAGTTTCCAAAGGATCTATGGCAGGTGCAGACCACAACATCCCCTCTAGTGGCAGGAACATACAAATCCAGAACAGAGTTAACAGGCTAGTTTTCTCCAAAATAAATTCTGTTAGCAAGACCAAAACCAATCTTTCAGTCAGACCAAAGTCAACAGTGCAATCAGAGATTCACTCCAAAACTAATATACAGCTTCAAACCAAAACACTAATGCAGAACTTTCAAATCCTCAGCTGTTTTGCACAGAAGGCCGTTAGCTCAATGAGAAGAAAAAACTGAAATATAAACTACAAGTTTTCTTACCAGAATCCCTTTTAATTCTTTCATTGCACTTTCAGAGGGCTTTGGTGTTTCTGGCTGTAAACAAACACAACACATGCAAGTTAAAAAACCTATGAAATGGACCATGACAGACTTTGTACTTGAAGACAGACGTCACACAAGGGTCTACTGCACAGGCATGCAGTTGTGTTATGTTCCTCTGCTCTCTCCTCTCATGGGCACACGGTTAACATTCAATCTACTTTCTTATATAGATGAAGGGAAGAGTCTTGGCTCGTAACACTGTGAATCACAGCCTATACATAAAGAAAGATTACACTTTTGTGAAGATGGTAAGCAATGTTTTATAGTAGCCACATTCATGTATTAGTGCTAAGTGTTGCATAAAAGGAAGAAATACTGCTAAACACAGCCTATTTCTCGATCACCCCCTTTACCCAATTCAGTTATTCCCTCTGTGCTTTTAGTTTCTCAGTAGCTGTTTATTTACAAGATGTTTGCTTTCAGTTCCTTTCTGTGTCAAAGAAACTGGGCTTCTATTTACTTATCGTCGGGCTTCACTTCTTTTTATGTTTTTCAGATATATGCTGCTCTAATTAATTTTATTCAGAATCAAGCAAAGCAAATGAGGTGAGGCAAATGTATTCTTTTGAATGTTTTACAGAAAGCCTGATCTATTTTCAGAGTAAATTACTGTACTTAGCTAATATTATTGCTGTTATTTATTCCAAACCTTTGTTTTAGGTCTGCTTGACTGGTTGACTGGTCTCAGATGAACTCCCTTTTTAATTCTGTCCATCATTTCTTCAACAGCTTGTCTCTTCAGATCCGTAACTTCTTCACCTGTTCCAAAAATCAAAGAGCATATCGCATTCCACATATGAACTACAAAGAAAAAAACCCACGTTGAACAGCCTCCTAAACAGCTTGCTTGCAATATACAGCCAGTTACCATAATCACAAATTAGTCTGAATGATGAAACAGCATTTACGTATACAATGTACTTAGTTACACTCCCTGCAGTAGGTCCTCCTGCCTGTATTTGTGATGCATTTTGCTCATGTACTATCCAAATCCATACTTTTCCTCAGTTTTAGTAAAAATGTAAATGCTAAGCATAAATAGGCTTATTGTTCTCCCCTTAAGTGGGCTGTTTACAGGGTCTTCTTACAGGATCACTATCTTACCCTTAATTTTCCCCACCACAAAAAGGCACTTCACCGTACATTGCATACACCTACATGGTAGCAGAAACCAGCAACCGCATCTCTAGTTATAGAATCATAGAATGGTTTAGGTTGGAAGGGACCTTAAAGATCATCTAGTTCCAAACCCCTTGCCATGGGCAAGGACACCTCCTACTAGACCAGGTTGCTCAAAGCCTCATCCAACCTGGCCTTGAACACTTCCAGGAACACTTATCAGGAATTCTGGTTTCTGGATACAGCACTATTAGTGATCTTTGCTATCAGCTAAACTGTCACAAGCTCTTCAAGGATAAAATGCCAACCTACACACATTGAGGATCCACCTGTGGACTTTGCAAATGCCAAACTGCAGTGCCTGCAGAAGTTTGGACAGAAGCAGGGCACAGATCCTGAAAAATACAAAGCTCCTATAGCTCTTTAGGAACTGCAAAACCTCAGTGCTATAGGCTGAAACACCAAGGACTGAAGCATACAGCCCTGCTTCCACTGTATCTCTTCACTGTGGCTCAGCAGAAATTTCCACAGCTTCACTGACACAGGACTAGTTGATAATGCCCCATGGGGCGGTCTACATGCAGCCCGTTACAGGATTACTAAACAGGTCTCATATTTCACATGGGTTTAAGAACCTTGCTGGAACGATATACCAACATCTCAGACCAAACTAAGAACGCATATTTGAAGAACACGGCATCAAATTAAAGGGCAAAACTTCAACACCATGAAAGGAAACGTTGGGTTTTTTTCAAGAGATTCAGTATCAGGACTGCAAAATATTCAGATGAAATGGGAAGCTGTGTGATGAACCTAAACAATACCTGTTAACTTCTCAGTGTTCTGGATAATGGAACAAAAGACACTTAACATGCCATACCAAAAAGGGAAAAAAAGAGCACTTAAAGCAAATACATGGAGAAATAAGGTTGATGCTATTCAAAGCTGCAACGTTGTACCTTATATAACAGGAATTTTAAATAGACTTTCACTCCCTCACTTGTCAGGGTACTATTGATGATTCATAGAAATGCAGTTTCTGTATTGTAAGCCGATTTAATGTCAGGCTTTAATTTCACAAACAGGCTGTTTCAAATATAAAAGCTTAATTGATGGTATGGGATAGAAACCACTCATTCTAAGTCCTTAACAAGGGTCAAAACAAGTCTCAAGTTGGATACAATAACTTGATCAAGAAAGAACTTTCCCCTCTTTTTTTTTTATTTTAAGAACAGCTCAACTATTAAGAGAAGCACCAGTTTATATGTGATTGAAGAAAGGTCAGAACTGTTAAAAGTTTGCTAATAAATAATGAAAGAATGGGGTGCAGAGAACTTCTAGTGAATTTCATAGTATTTCCTGCAATCACTGTTTGCAACAGTCTCAACAAAAAGGTGTAATCAAAACATCTAGGATGCTTCAAGGTACGGAAGCTTGATAAATGAAGGCAACATAATTGAACTTTTACTGAAAGAGAAGATTGACTCTTCATCAGAGATCTTGGTACAAGGTCACTTCTCTAATTATTTTACCCAGACCAACCACCTCATTTCTCTCAGACTGGTAACTATTTCCCAAAGATTTCCCCAGGGACCTGCCCAAGTCACCCCATTCCTCAGTTCCTCACCTGAAAAATGGGAGGGGTAATACTTCCTTTCCCCCACTTTCTGCCTGTTGGTCCCATCCAACAATTCAGCCATGCTTACATACCATTACAGTCTGCTAACAGCAATTTTTTCTTTAACAGTTATATCCTACACCTATAATTTCAGCCAGGTTCCCTTCTGCAACCTCCTTCTTTGTTTAAGTGGCAGCAAATGAGTTAAGCAATTCATTACAAACAAACTCCCGCTGTTTCAGAAAGAAGAGAGAAACAGCGAGAAAAACCTTGGTTATTTAACTGGCAATGCTTGTCTTAACTAGCTCTGACTCTTGAGGCACTCACAATCATTTGTAAATCTGTACTTAACTCCTGTTCTCAACCTACTAAGTTTCCAGCTTCTGTTAACAACAATAAAATCCAATTTGCATGCAGAGCCACCTTAGCGCAAGATTCTGTTTTGTTTTAGGTTTTCAGTATTATTAAAGAATTAGCATTACAGTCAAGTCTGAGCAGTAATTTCATAAGGTATGAATTGAGGGATGAAAACTGAAGCATTTAACAAACTAACTCTGCAGAGAGGCTCGGGACAGAAGAAATGACAAACAAGAAGCCATTTGGAAATTGAAAACTTCCCTGTATCATCCTGTAGATAACCTGCTCTCTGCTTAATGATTGTGGGGTTTGTTCTTCTGCCTCTTCCAGATAACATGTGGAAGTGCAAAGCCTTGGACATACCCTAGCTGCAGCTACATGCTATAGTGTTTCCAGTATAGAAGCATAGGTTGAGCCTCTCAACGCTGCCATAGTGCAACTATTACAGGCAGTTCCAAAATGCCAGGGTGCTACTCGACAAGCTGCACGGAGTCAGCACGGGGCCTAAATTAAACTATCTTGTTCTCCCCACACATCTCACACAGCACATCACCATACTCAGCTAAGACCTTATCTTGTCAGGCCCTTCTGTTAGCCTATAATGAACATGACCATGCACTCCCCAAAGGAAAAAAAAAGAAAGATAAATTTTCCTGCCACACTGGTGAATGAAATCAACTCAGTGACATATCTGATACGCATGAGAGCCAGAAGTAGGAAGATAAGAACTTTTTTTCAGTTACAGCAAGTGCTAGGTCATCCCTTAAAGGGATCTTTTGATCTGCAGCCTCAAAGATTGTTCATACTAAAATCCATTTGGAAAAAAATAAATTGGATGCTGATCACCAGCTCAGTTGTGGGGGTATAGAAGGCTACGAGGGCTACGCAAATTTGCTTGGGAACTCGAGGAAGCTTGGAGTACCAAAGCTACAATGACACAGATACCAATTCCTATCTCAGAGCACATATGACTGGGTTGCAATCACATTTCCGGACTGCAAGGTAGATGAATATGCTGGGACATGGATAGCAGTTGTTAATGTTGACTGTTATAAGCATTTGCATCACTATCTGTGCCCACAGTTCATTTTCACTAGCTTTATCTGCAGTACCTAGTGACTAATCCGCATGACTTCAGAAAGGATGAGACATACCTGACTCCTGCTGAGGAGGTTTCTCCTTCTTGCTCACGTTGGTGTTGGAGTGAGATCTCTTGCGAATCATTGACATGAGAGACCTTTGGGGAAAATGAAACTGCAGATTGTCATTCCGTCCTGTATTACACACTGTTAGAATGAACTTGAACATGACACACAAACAGCTTGCTTATACGTGATTATACAGCTACTTACAAAAGACTCATTTAACAGTTCTTGAATGCAGATGTATGTACTGAATTACCCCCCACAATGCCTCCCATCAAAATGCACCAGAGAAATTTATTTCTTTTTAACAGACATTAGGCACAAATCAAAACACTCCAACATTTGAATATTAAAAGACAGTGTCTCATTGTGACACATGACAAATTGAAGCTGCTCCAGCATAATAAAAAGAAGGAAGAGATATTGAAGTGAAGTATTATTCTCCAGAGGACACTTAAATATGGTGATCAGTATCTCCTCACCAACTCCAAGTTTGTAATCTTCTTACAGTGTCAAATAATTATCCCTTCACTATAGTCAAAACGTAGAAGTCCAGGCAAGGAAATGATTAATCTTAAAGCTCAAGCATAAGCTCCTATGTGCACCTGATGTATCCGTGGGGCCTATCACTCCCTACTGAACACTGCTTCTTACAGAGTCGAGTGACCTCCCTGACATAAAGGGTCAAAACTCTGCCCCAGAAAAAAGCAGCGTCCAGTGCCTAGGCTCTGAAACCACCTCTACGCACATAAACTTCACAGTGCCTCAAGGAAATACTCTGATTTAGCTACTACAGGGCTTAAAATGAATAGTGTTATGTGTTCCAAAGAATAAATGGCACAAACTTAAACAAAATAAAACAAACAAAAAAACCCACAAAACCCCCAGTTAATTCATGCTACACATTAGTGAGAAAGATGCAAGCCAAATTAAGTTAACAGACATAAAAGGAGCAAAAGACCAAACACAATTGTTCAAAACATGTTTAGTTTAGATTTCTAAAAACAAAGCAAGATGCATAAAGGGATGAATGCTCCCTACTAACCATCTCTATTCCTACATTTAACACAGCAGTTAACAATCCTCCTGTACATAATTTCTATTACAGAAGGTTAGAAAGTGTCATCGAAGTCCATTTATTTTTAAAACCAAGCAGACACCATGACAATTAGCGGAGTTCCTAAAATTAACTAAGCACACTTCAGGTCTTAGTTAATTAATTTGGGTCTAATGGCCAATACGTCATATATTGGTCAGCCTCTTTTACAGTCCTTTCCAAAAATCAGGCTTAATCTTGATGATTTCGCCCAAAACTGCTTGATGAAGGGGTGGTGATTTTCTGTGAGGTTTTGTTGTTGTTTTTTTTTTTTTTTTCCCTTTTTAACTTATGAAAGCAATTGTGGGAACTCAATGGAGTCTGCATTTTCATCACCAGTACCCGACAGGAAGGGAGACACAATAATCCAACATATCCTTTGGTTCAAAGGGGTTTTCTTAGCAGTAGATTCAGACAAGCACTTCTCAAGTCTATAATTACAGCTATCAGGTGAATAGAAAAAAATAGTCTCCTAAATTTAGAGGAGACAGGTATCCCTCCTCCTCCAAAGTCACAGTCTAGAGAACTCATTAGGCTTGGCAAGGCAGACACTGTTCAAAATTGGTCAGGGTGTTAGTCTGTTGGCAGGTGGGGCACAGAGCATGTCCTGCTGGTAAAGAGCCCAAGACAGATGGAGAAAGCCTTTCTTTCTTTAAAGACCCTCTTCCTGCTTGGATGCAAGCTCATGTAATATATTCTGCTTCAGCAAAGCATTAATGCTGTGACCCTTGATTTAAGCACTTACCGTATAGGGTTAGGAGGAGGGGGAGGAGGAAGAGGAGGAGGGGGTGGTGGTGGAGGAGGTGGTGCAGGATTTTCAGACTGCTGTATTCGTTTTTGAAGTTCATCAACTGTGCAAGAGCAATAAAAGAAACTAGAGTGAGTTCTTGGTTTTTCACATCTGCTCTAAAAATTGACTCTGATAGTTTAAGCAAAAAAGCTACTAATTAACTAAAAACCAAACAAGACTAAACGACACAACTGCTAGGAAGTCCTATTTTTGGCAACATTTTCCAGCAAGAACAACGTCCTTGATGCACAGGATTCTTATTAAACTAGTTACCTTCAACCTGAGGTACTTCTGAAATTAAAGTGACACTCTTCCTCATACAGTATTCTTCATATAAAATGACAGAGCAGGGAAAAGTTTATCACATTCCTGCGATGGTCTATCTGAGGTTGCATTTGAGAATGGACTAACAAGAGATGAAAGAAATAAACAGTTTCAGCTTCCAGACTTAATCTCTGTCTTGCTGATGGTGTGGGTTTTCCTCATAAAAATGGTCAAAACTGGGCAGTGCGCAGAATAGATTCTTCCTCTCCTGTTTTTGTGTCAGATCTAAAATGTGGAAATTACTTTTCTGCACTTGAAATGTTGTCAACTGCAATTAACTGGAGAAGGCCAGAAACAAAATAAAAAAAGTCTTAAATTTCTTTTAGTTACTAAATTTCTTAGCAATTGTTCTGAATACAGTAGGAATTATGGCAGAAGTACAGAATATGATTTCCAAAGTGGATATGGTTCTTTGTTCTTGTAATGATGGATTCAAATTAAAATTACAGTCTTTAACATTTACTTTTAAATTTAAAAAGAAAAAAAAATAAATCAACTGAGTGACTTTAAACTCCAGGTACAATCTTTATGCTGATAAATTTATTCTGAAGCACACATCCAGGTTATGTTTCAGAAAAGCACGGCTGTACGTGGAGTCTTAACTAAGGATAGGGACTTTGGCCTCCCCTGACAGGGGCTCAAATGCTTCCCTGACCAGGTATCACACTTGGAACCAGCACCTGCTTAGTTCATGAGCTGAACAAGGACTGAAAGCAATGGCACATGCAAATACTTCACCAGCAATAGCCCCACATTCCCTACAGCGAGTCCACACACACCAGGGGCCCTTTTTAAAAGCAATTTTAAATAAAGAGCATTAGGTCAGAAATTTCCTCATTCAATAGCAGGATGCTGCAGACAAGCCAGGCACCATTCTGACAGCAATAACTGTATGAACATCTGCATTGCAACAGCTGCTCCCTCCTAAGTATTCTGTGAATTTTCCTGTCTGTATTCTTCAGGTGTTAGTTTAAATCTTAAGAGAAAGACACACACTAGCTAGCAAGACTGTTTCCTTCCTCTCAGTCACTTGACGTGAAACAAAATATTTGAGTAAAGTACAGAGATTTAGATGCATAATTCTCATGGATATGAGTCACAAAAGCCCACTGGATTTGTTTGGCTAACTCTCTTTGTCAAGCTCTGAAGGAAGTACTTACCTTTTCAATATCTGTTTAAACAAAAAAGAACAAAGCCAAACAGACAAACAAAAAAACAAACAAAAACCCCCCAAAAACAACCCCCAGATCCTCTCACATCAGCAGAAACTGTTTTCTCACATGTCAATATGAAGGGCTAAATCATGTCTTTATTTTCACTGGCATCTTCTACTGCAAGACTATTAAATGGTTGGGTAGCTTGATAATTATGGGATGTTTTTGTACAATTCAGACAGTGCAGACTCCACAGTCTGATAAAGGACTGTGCATCTAAACAAAAAACAAAACAAAACAAAACAAAACAGAACAAAAAAACTCACAAAAAAAAAAAACCCAAAACAAAAAAGAGGAATTATTCCATTTTATTTATTTTTAAAACTAGGTAAGAAGATACATTTTGACTGAATACGAAGGATTGTCTTTCACATAGAAAGCCATTCACATGTATATATCCATCTGTAAGACTCAGGGCAATCTAACAACAGTATTTTTATACCTTACAGAAGTTTTACAAGGTTATTCTTTCACACACATTCTGGACACGACTGTTCCGTGGTAGAAGGCAGTTGCTGTACTTCGTCTTGTGAAGCACAGGTCTGGATTTCAGCTACACAAAAGCTGTTGCTTTTGAGGTCTCAAATGTGACATGTATAATTCTATTAGATGTGCACCACTCACACACATACCCTTCCCCCGCCTTGTACCTCTAAAATGAAAACTATTACATGATTTTACCTGAATGCTTTAGGTCTCTAGCTTTTTCTTCTGAGTTCTGACACTTAAGCTCTAGTTCCTTTTTATCTTCTTCCAAAAGTTCTAGTTGCTGTTTAAGACGACTTATCTCCTTATGCAGTGCTTGATTCTCTAGCTGCTCTTCCAATTCTTTGATCTGCAGTTGGCAAACGGTAGCATTCATTACAATAAAAGGTATTTTCTGTCCTTCCTTTTGACAAATAACCCACTAAGCACAGTTATTCCTGAAAACATGATGTTACAGTATAGGAGTGAACTACAAGTCCCAGCAAGAGGATGGTTTTTGAATGAGAGCTGGACAGATTTTTCTGAGAGACATCAGAATTTTCTATTATGATCCTAACTTGTTTTATTTCTTCTTTAGAATATGTCTTTAGCTACAAAGTACTTAAGCTATAAGACACTCCCTTTTTCTTTTTATAGAGTTTCTATCACGTAATTAGAATTTAATTTCAGAACATTTCTTCATTTGAAGCACGAGAACATGGACATTTTTGTTCTCTTACTGACTGCTTCCACTGACAGGTTGGTTATTTAAATTCCCTTGTCTCAACTCATGCAGTTGCCAGTGGGTGAATTATGGAATATCAGGTTTAGAAGCAGCATTCAGGTGCAAAGTAGCAGTCACTTCCCAACTCTCTAAATATATACATTTTGCTCTAGACTTCAGGGTGCCAAAGATGCAGAGAGTTTCTATGAACTGGCAATTATTCTTCCAAAATACTCATTCAGAAGCATGTGAGATTACATCTAGTCTTAGTACTGCTGCATTGATGAAAGCACATGAACTGCTTACCTATTCCTAGCATTACTCTATTACCAGAGTTTTAAGAGCAAGCCTCACAGCTAAGGGAAAACTCGTTTTCAGGCTTTCAAGTGAAGCAATGGTGATTTCTCCCAGTTAGACAACGATCTGGTCCAGTTTCAAAGAATATATTTGTTTAGATCCTAGCACTTTAGATCCTATCACACCACTTTGCAGCATTCACCTAACATTTCCTTGCTCCAGTATGTCTCACTTTTCCCCATGTATTACTTTAGCAAGCTATCAGACTACTAATTTGAACTGCCTGCCTCTCACCTCCTGGTCTTCTTAGCTTATCCCCCCAAAATACTCAACGTCCAAAATATTCTCCTGTCATCTCTTCTTTACTTGATGGAACTTGACTTAATGCTTGTAATTGCACTTTGTGGCATCCAGAATAAAATACGTAATGAAACCAGAGCCTTCAGGCTGAAAAACCTTCAAGTTTTGTACTTCTGTCTTACCAGTGACCCAGAAGAAGGAAATCACAATCTTCTCTGAAGTACAGTTTTCAGATTGTGAACCATATGGGGGACAAGATCTCAAATAATTCTGAACATAACAAATACATGATGCTCCTTAAATTCAGGAGGCTTTCAAAGACTTCTGCATGAGATGAAAAGTAATCCTGTTTTACCTTTTGTTGGTGTTGAAGCCTTTCTTCTTCTAATGTGTGGGTTAGCTTAGCATTGTCATCCAAAGCCTTCAAAAGCTGTTGATCAGGAGCAGAATTTTGCAGAAGCAACTGACTTTGCCTTTTCATCTTGTTTTGTTCAATAAACATCTGCCAAAACAAAACCCACCCCCAACAAAAACAATAGTTAAGCACAGTCTAATGCCATTCTGGGAAATATGGCAATTGGAAAGAAAATGAAAAAATTGACATTGTGTTAATATGGTAGACGTAGAGGGGAAGAAGGTGAGAAGGAAGGGGAAAGGAAGTTTGAGAGCAAAATTTGCAAGAGCTGAGCTCACACTGAAAGAAACCAGGTGTTTGCTGGGAGAAACACCCACTGCTACACCTCAATTACCCACATGTTGGCAGCATTCAGAATTTAAACGCATGTCTGAATTTTGTTTCCTGGAAATAGGAACAATCTGATCCCTATTCTCTGAGCTCTGGAGAGGTTAAAAGAACTCTGGGTGGAGGAAAACATGCCTATGAATTCACAAACTATGTCCTTAAACACATCTGCAAGCCTTGGCATAAAGCCCACTTATTTGAGGGTTACCTGGATATGTGAGTGATGGAGCATCTTTGGGAAATAAATTTCAGTCCATGTTTGTGTAATCAGGGTATGCAATTGCCCCAGGAAAAGGCATTTCAAGGCAATTTCAGCCTTTTACTTCTGATGTTTGCCTTTTTTCCTCTTCCCCAGTTATATTTTTGATATGGGGAATGGATACATTGGGGAGGTGCAGAGGGGAATCAAATGGTCTGGAGACATGACATTGATAAAAATATCGCACATTTCTCTAGGCTTCACCTAAGAGGTGCAGAGGCTGTCAGCACATGCAGTTTCCTTAAGAGAGATCTGCTCCTTCCAGACTGTTTAGGAACTCAGAAAAACAAAAAAAGATTGCTTCCTGACAAAAAAAAAATTCCTAGTGAACTTATTCTGCATCTTGACATCTCTTTTAGGTAGAAGGTTGCCCCCCAGGCAACAAGGGTTTCCACTCTTGACAAACTCAGCTGTGCCTATTCTTACAGCAGAAACAGGGACTGGGTCACGCTGAGGTTTCAGATGAGTGTGCACAGGTCAGCGAAGCATGCCACTTATGGCAGGAGAACAGAGAACAGCCTGAGAACACAGACACTCCCTCAGACTGTAAAAACACTGTTGTATAACACAGTAAAAGCAAGAAGATATTTTAAGGATAAAGTACTAGAAATACAAAAGTTCCACGTGATCTTTTCGGGTTCCCACACTATTTAATCACAAACCAAAATTAAAGATACAACATATGGTTTCTTCCTGTCCAGTGCTACTGCAATGCTACGTGATTTTTATTTTTTTTTAAATAGAATTGAATTTTAAAGAAAACAGCAGGTCTGTGGCAAGCATTCCACCCAGTGCTTTGCACAGAGACTTCAACTGAGTTTTCCTAGCAAGCAACTCTCTCTCTAGCTGTACCTACAGACCTAGAAGCCTGCTGACCGTGCTGAACTTTTAACTCACAACGCAGCCTGCTTGACCCTGCGTGCCAAGAAGAGTCAATTGATGCGGCCTTAATACTAATAAAACCTACAATGAACACTTCATTGGGCAAAGCGGAGCCATTGGGGTAGGCAATAAAGGACTGGAAGTATGCGATGAAGAGGAAACAATGAATACAGGCTATAGTACTATACTTTGTTATAAAATAAACAAAAAGAAATTTATGACAATACCCAGGCCACTGTGGCATGGTGCAAACGCGCATTGGACATCAGCTCCCTGTCCCAAAATTCTGCCAGTCAAACCAATTATGCTTGCATTATCTTGTAGGGCCGTGGCAGAAACAATTCAAAGGCAAAAGAAGTTCAGAATCAAAGCTACCCACCACAACCCGTAAAGGTTTGCCTTTGTATCACAACTCATCTGTTTGATTAATATTTTATCTTCTTAAAAGAAACAGCATCTTTGAAACATCGTAGTTTAAAAAGGCCTCTAAATCTCTGCTGAAGAACTCAATACTGTCCCAAAGCCTCCTGCTTTCCTGTTAAGTCACTCAAAAGTTGTTTAACCCTAACAGAAACAACATCTCTCTAGAAGCCACCTTTAGCAAACATCGCGGTTTACCTACAGTGAACTTTCAAAGCAATGTTACAACTTGGGTTTCATTTTTTTTGAATCTGAAAGATAATTTGACGTCATAATTCCAGATATTTGTTTGATGAGTTTCTGCCACTAAAACCAAGAGAACAGAGTTGTTCCAGCCTGAGGGAGCAGAAAGCTGCCAAAACAAGAAGAAATCAAGTAGAGAAACTTGATTTCTTCAACTTGAGCAGATACTTCACCAAATGCAGAAAATTCATATTCACTTTGTTTCATACTCCTCTGCAACAGAATGAAAAAAAAATCTTCTTGAAGAACCTTTTCATTCAGAAGTTTTCACATGAAGTCCTGCATTTTCAATTAACTTCATAAATTGCTTTCATGACATTGCAAATATGTTCCTGCTTACAATATATGTGAAAGAGTCTTCTCCACCACAAAAAACTTTGTTGCTTGTAACTTAATGTTGCACTCGGATACGTGGGAATCAATTTCTCACGGGGAGTCGCATCCATTTCAGAAGTTACACACATGTCCTTGAAGTACCAGCATATTCTAAATGGAACGGACAAAACTGGACAAGACAGTCATGGCAGATAAAGCAGAAAGAGAGCTGGTGATTAACTGATTGCAAGTTTTTGAGAGGTTGCTCTGTGTGTTTGACATGGGGCAAAAAAGACCCTTAGAAATTAATTCTAATTTAAAA
Source organism: Burhinus bistriatus (assembly GCA_013397275.1). NCBI lineage: Eukaryota > Metazoa > Chordata > Aves > Charadriiformes > Burhinidae > Burhinus > Burhinus bistriatus. Next base: position 121,234 of record VYXH01012181.1, on the reverse strand, counting down.
TTAAAATAATCAAGTCCTGCTTCAGCAGGGCAGAAATCTGACTGCCTGCACAAGCCTGAATATTAATTAAAGTGACTGCTGAAAGGGCAAAACAGCTACTAACAGGATTATTTGGACTAGGTGGAATTTAACCAATTGATGGATTAGTTCCGACTTTGCCACCTGCTAGACAATTATCTGCAGAGTATCCCAATCAATGCTAGAAACTTAAGTCAATGCTGGAGGAATCTACTGAAACCACAACTACAACTAAAGGCAGATCACAAAGGACAATAGTTTGCTTACATCTACCGTTTTCATTTACAAAATCTCCAAGTGTTGTGCAAACCAGCTACCTATATTTCCGTCATGATTTTACAAACAGAAGCTCCGAAGTGCAGGAAATCTGGGACTTGGCCACTTTCCATCAGCAGAGTTTGCACAAGAATTGGCGAAGGGGAAAGAGAAGGGAGTGAAATCCTGAAAATAATAGAATTTTTTCCCTTGACCTTAATGGGGCCACACCTCATTCTCAGACCCCTGCTCTAACCATTACCTTACAGAGTGTTTGCTGCAGCTGTTTTTTATTTACAGCAGTGCTGAAAAAGGAATTCTTCCTCATTAAAAAAGTTAGAAAGCAACTCTGTTAGTGTCAAGTCCCTGGGAACTTTGATCCCCGTTCAAGTAGCGTTCAGGGTATAACTGGATGCTTTCCAACTAAGTCCCCTCCCAGGAGCAAAATGAGGCCAAAGGAAATGCTTTAAGATCCATATGTTTCTACGTTTCCATCTACACATCATTTGGGTAGTCACTACTTGGAATAATTTTTTTGTCTTAGCTACAGTTTGAAGGGGAAGAATGCCTCAATACAGCAGCACTGTTACAATAAGGTAATCATTGGCTGCATAAAGTAAAATAAAAATCAGTGGCAAATGCTACCCACTATGAATAGAATAACAAAAGACATGTAGCATACTTTGGAAGTGTCAAACAGAAAAGAGAAGAAGATCAGTCAACTGAGCAGTTGGCCCTGATTTCAATCCTTGTCAGACTCACAAAAACCCCTCCACATCCTAGTGAGAAATCAGTAGTCATCCTCACGGAGTGGGAACCCATTCATTTACATTTGTCATAGCTTACAGGAGCTAGTGCCTTTTGCATTGTGTACCCTGAAGCCTTACAGTCTTGTGTTCAGACCTGATATAAGTTCCAACAGAGGTAGGGTCAAGGTACTTGTATCTCCCCAAAAGAGCAGGCTGTTAGAAGGATCCTATGTGATAGGGGGACAAAGTGATCTTGTCTGATTATGGCTTGGCAGGGCATTAAGTGGCTCCAAATTCAGGAGGTACTCAGTTTGAAATATAAATCCAGGCGTGGATTTTAGTTCAAGGGCTAATCAGGAAAAAAAAACCAAACAACTCTAACTTTGTAACTGCTTAACTGTACTGTATTATCAAGCACACCTGGGCTTGTGAGCTTCACTGCATATAAATATTACAGCAGGAAACAATGCCTAGTGGGTTTTTTTGATAGAAGAGTTGAGAAACAGATGTATCTTATTAAAACACATTAAGAAACAAACTCATAGTTTGGACATTGACCTAGAAATGCTCTCTCTACACTCAGGCTTAATGCTGCACATCAAGCAATACCAGCCTCATATGAGTTACAAATCCCTTGTGGTTTAGTGGGTTCATAGGTGTCTGAAGTGCTACTCAGGAAAAAAGCTACAACAAATAAATGGGTTCTGCAGTTAGGACACAATCCAGAAAAAATTAAGTATGTGCTGAAGTAAGTTAAGTGCATGTGGCATTACTCTGATCTGAAAATTTTGTATCTGGGGCATATATTCTTCCCCACCTGGGAACTGCTTCTATGGAAAGTAACCATCACATCATGTCAGACTGAAAGAGAAGATTACCCAAACAGCTAATATCAAGGGCACAGCGGGCACAGGACAAGACTCTTAACAAAAAATCCCAAACAACGTGAAGTATGGAAAACCAGAGCGATGCATTTCTGGCAATGTGCTGTGATCTTCATAGACTTCCTCCTTCAGAGGAGCTGAAGACTAACCTCAGTTGGATTTTCAAATTGCCACAGAAAACTGAGCAACATATCATGAAAAAGTACCTATGCATAGTAATAGGCAGACAACGGTCACTCCTCTCTCTCCAGATCATTCATAATATGTTATGGTTAATAGTTTTTGTTAAGACCTGCATCAATTTTAGACTAATAAAGATAAAACACAGTTGCTTTACTTATTTGGCCAACTGCCAGACAACTTGTGAAGGGACTATTTCTAAAGAGCTACACGATGTAGCATCAGTAAGTTTTGTGGCTCAGAAGAAGCGGTCTAATTTATTTAGAATGGGGGAACTGGAGTAGATGAGTTAACCCCATTTCTTGTCTGTCATTTTCTTCTCACCACAGAGGTGCTTGGAGCATGTATTTTGAGTGTGACAAAACTGAATCCCCATCAGCATTCTGACTTCCTTAAAAACACAGTATTATTTATTTTACCAGCCTCTTCTGTACAAAAGGGTTTGTCAAACTACAGCACTCATTCTTCACTTAGGAGGCATAACTGCCCAAGGCCCAAAATAAAGGGAAAAAAAATAATCTCTGTTGTCACTTATTTCTTCATTTCCTGCAGTTAACAGTTTTCTTTTTGCCATGGTAGAAGTATAGTGATACATTCTGTAACGCTCACAGTTTTACAGCATTTAGACACCATCTAATATATTCAGAAATAGATCATACACCACATGAAGAATGAGGAAACCTCTTCACTTTGTTTTCCCAATAGATTAATTGCTTGAACAAAAAAAGAGAAGGGGGGTGGGGGGGTAGGAGAGATAGAGACCAAAGAAATGGTTTCCTAGAGCATACATCTGTTACCATTTCACAAGCCTGTTCTTGGGAAAAAGCTTGATGAGACGTATTAGTGTTACATCATGCTTCAAAAGTGGTAACGTTCTAGCTCAGGAGAATTCAAGTACCAAGCACTTATCACATCTCTTTAATTATTATTTCCAGTTCAGTCAGCTGGACTGCGAATTAATTGTCCTCAGATACCAGTTGCTGTTGAACTATCCTTGGTAATGCACAGAGCACGGTACTTGTAAGCACAGAGTTGCTCCATGAGTGCTGGTTTTGCAGAATCTACTCACAGGTGCAGCACATTAACGCAAAAGTCCTCACAAATTAACCCAAAAGGTCACAAATGCGTCTCAGGAAGAGTTCTTTGGGAGCTCATGTCATCAAGATAACCAAATCCATTACACGCAACCTCATGAACACTGCAGACATCTGTTAAGAATGACAATAATTTTTCTTAAGTCTTATAAAATGATAGCCACCTCTTATCTTTCAATAAGGGAAGATTCAGTCCCAGACTAAGTAATATCAGCTGTGCACTAGCCCAGGTATGGGATGGAGGCATTTTGAGGCTAACAAATTAAATGCAAATATGTTGTTGTGTAATAGTTACTTAGAAACACAGACATAGGTATAGTATGATGGTTTAATACATCTGTAAGTACTGAAAATTGGAGGGAAAGTCAACGAAAAGATGAACAATGCACATTACAGATTCATGTTATTTTTTCAATCCATCCGGATCACAGTTCCTTTGAATGCAGCCTTTCAACCTCTCAAACCACAAACTATTTTACAGAAAACCATAAACACTTGGGAAACCCTTCATTTTTTTCCAGTTGTGTGTTTCGAGAAAAAGCCTATGCTAGCCTCAAAAGTGAGAGGAGCCCCAAACAACCTGCTTAGCAGTTTGACACCTCATTTCTATTTATCCAAGATACAGAGGACAGAAAACAACAGTCAATGCTAACTTTGAGAGCACACTGCCTCTCCTTCAGGAGGTTTCCAGAGTAACTTTAGGTGCAGGGGTTGTCTCCATGCCAGCACACATGACAGTAATAAACCGTTCACTTTACAAAATATTGTTGCAAGGCAGGATGTATGCTTAATAAACCATTTATGCCAGATTATTTTGTTAAACTCCTGGGATTTTTACATTGCTAAGACTTTCAATTTACTTCTTGCACTGTGTTCCTCCCCTTTTGGCTTGCTTTGGCTCTATGTATTTTATTTTGCTCATCTTTGTGGAAGAGTGCTTTTCAGGGCTAGCCTCTATATTCTTGCAATGGCCTTCAAGATACTCTCTGCCTTCCTTTGTTTTCTTATAAATGGCTCCACAAAGCGCTGAGAGATCTTAAAGTGTCTCTTAAAACATGACACTAGAATTCTGGTTAAGCTTGCCAAGATTCCTGTGTTAACAACCCTGTTTTATTCAGGTAGGTACAGATTCCTCCATGCCCCCGCCCCTTACACACTCTATTTATTTAGTTCTTTTATGCAGATTACTGTACCTTTCACAATGGATTGTGACTCATTTCAAACCCTCTTTCTTTTTCCTTCCCCCTCTCCACACCACGGCTGACAATATTTACTCAGTTTCTTTAGAACCTCTACAGAGCATGAATTCTAATGTTTGAAGTTGGATCATTTTTGATTAATTAAATATATATTATGGTGGTGCCAGCAGCATGACTATAATTAAAGCTGTATTGGATTTTTTTTTTAATCAAAAGCTCTGATTTTCAAGTGTTCGCTCACTCCTATATGTGCTTGCTCCCTCCCTCTCTCACTCCTTGTCTTTCCTTTCCCCCCCATCGGTGTTCGCTTCTGCACACACGCTCACCCACCCATTATCTCTCACACCTGCACTCCCAATTGCTCACGTTCTGTGGCAAATCCTCCTCGCTTGTCAGAAGGGCAGGACGCAAAGGGCATCACTTCGAAAAGCAGCTTGCGCCAGCCGCTCATCTGGTCTCCTCCCATCGCAGACACAATGCACCCCCAGGAGGGAAAAGCTAAAAGATGAAGCCACGCTATGGAGGAAGGAGTTCATCTGAATACATGGGCCAACTCTCCCCATCAGGGCAAGCTTCAGATACCTCAGCCCCTTAGAAAGACAACATGCCCATCACCAAACAAGCCCCTTCACAGGCATTCAGTTCATATTTCAGTGAGCTAAAAGACACATCTAGGCTGTTTGAGATGTCACAAACAGTAATACGAAACATGAAAATGTGCTGTTCTGAAGTCTATGCCATGGTGATGCCCGCATTACTCGGAGTCTATTTCCTTTCTCAAAATGCTCCAGACAATTCAAGCACAAAGCACTGAACATGCAGTGTTGCCTTTACTCAAAGCTACTCCTTCTCTCAACACTGCACAGCCTACCACAATCAACCGTTGTGGCTTCACAAAACTCAAGCAAAAATCCAGCAAGATTTTTTGTTTTTTCAAGAAACATTATATAGGGACAGAGAAAACATGTGGCTGATGAAGAAAGCAGAAAATCCCTACATATCCTTAGCATAATCCAAACAGCTCCTGTAAGCACATCCTAGAAACCTCAGCTCTCAAAACACAGCTGTGACCTCGCGGCACAATCCATGTGAGACGACACTCATACAACCTTACCCGAGCATAAAGCTTTGCTGTTGTGGATGTCGTAGTGGGCCAGAGCCTGTCTCTCTAATGTCTCAGGTCACTAAAGGGATACCATCAATGTGAAACCAGGCCAATGATAACGGAATTTTCAAGTCATTTGAAATGCTACTAGTTCCCCAAACACAATTGAGCAATGCCTTTGTTGTCACGTGCTCCTGTATTTTAAAAAAAACTTTCAAAAAATCTTTCTGAATACCATGATACCAAAAGGAAGAGAAGTAGGTACACAAAAGGAAGTCTAACGCAGGCCTGAAGCTCACTGTTGTAATCACTCCATTTTGGACTGGAGAACTTCATGGAATGAAAAGCCTCAACTGAAGAGCTACGCTGTCAAACTGCAACAACAGGGGCCCGTATTTTCGGAAGAGACAATAACTAAATAATGACAAAAACCAAGAAGCACTTGTTTGCAAATAATCAGCATTTCTTTGGCATTGTACTTATAGCTTACCTCTCAGTGTGTTATTGAAATACAAAAAGTACTTTAAATACCATCTTTCAAAATGTATAGGTGTCTGAATATTACAGTAATGAATCTAAACAAAAGCAATATTCTGGACCCAGATTATACTCTTTTATGATCTGAAAACCAGCTTAACTACGCATTTATAAATTACGCATTTCTGAGAGATGTAAGACCTTTACGTACAATCTTCTGTTGTCAGTTAATGAACAGAAGCACACAATTGCTCTGTACTTCAGAAGATAAAGCAAAGTAACAGTAGGAGATGCAAGACAGACACTGTAATAATGTATGGTAAATGAACATGCTCAACATTCTTAGAAATTTGTTTTCTTAAAATAACAGTTCTGCAGATATTACAGTCAACAAACACTGCTAATAAAACAATAATGCATGCACACTCTCAGGAGGTTTTAAAAAATTGCGTTATAAAAATAGTTATCATAAAAGCATAGGTAATGAAAAAATTCAGGTTTTGTAAAATTTAAAAATAGTTGCAAGAAGGTAATATTTTATAGAACAAACTGCTAACATTCTTGAAAAAAATCCAAACTAATACTTAATAAACATAAGCAATATTTTAACAACTTTTGGTCACTACTAAATGCCTCTATCTTTCATAAATTTGGATGGAACTTGTAGATTTCTTTTTTATTTCTGAAAAACCACAGCGAGCCTTTGATCAAAACGTAAATGGCCCAATGGCACTGAAGCCATGGCAAAGGGAGGTGTCCAGTTCTGGTCAGCATCCCACAAAGCTCTGTAAAAGTGGAGTTTGGAAGAGGCTGCATGTGCAGTCTCTTTGATTTCAGAAATCAGCCCTCTTGAATTATTTCTTTCCCACATCTCTTGACTCTAACAGCATCCTGAAAAGTCCATCTCTATACATAAAATTTGGCAGTTAACAGGACATTTTAATAATTAGTAAATAATTTTTGTTTCTATAATTTCTTATTCCCTTGCTGGGGGGTGGGGGGTGGGGTGGGGGTGGACGCAGGGAAATGTGTCAGCTGCCGTAGTTTTGCCTGAAGTACAGTTCTATTTTCAATGTGTGGCAAGAGATACTGACAACAACAGGCAGGAGACTGCAGCTACGTGTATATATACAAGTTACATAAATTTACTTCAATTACAAGATGACTCATCAAAAGACTGAAGCTTCAGTAGTGGAATTGATAAAGCAGTAGTTTATCTAAAGCTAGGTTATACCATATACCTGTATGAATGAGAGAATCTGCCAAAGCTTATTACACTTGAATTTGCAAATACCTTTCTCCGTTAGTGTGAGCACCCAACGCTGCTACCCAAATGCAAATCTTCCTATTAACAGAAAGAGAAATTCATCTGTACCTAGAAGTTACTAGTTTCTGCCAAGTTAGTTCCTTCAGTGGGTTTCCCTAAGGGTCAACAGGGTGACCTTTCAAAGGAATGAACAGGAAAGAGTGGCAAAAGGTGGAATGAGGAGAAAGAGAACCAGTACCCTTGGCCCAGGTGCCCTGAAGTTCTCCAGCCTTTGTAGACAGCACAGAGAGAGAGCTCTCAGGCACAAAAGAGTGAGGGCAAGCAACATCAGAGTCAACTTCCTCACCCCTAGCTTCCAGATTTTCAAATTTGTTTACAGTTTAATCTCAAACCCCCAAATTAATTTCATTTAAAATATTGCTATATGATTCTGTTCATATCCAAAACACTCAAATACCCAGCAAAAAAACACAAGATAAAGCCTATTCAGTTTTCTACACAGGTTCAAAATGCATATATACAATCACTGACTGAGTGCAGTTAGATGGACAAGAGTTATCAAATATATTTTTTAATCTTTTTAGAGAGAGAAACAGCAGCAGCAAAGACAAAAAGCAAAAGAGCTCTCTACTCCGACAAAGCTGACTTTCTGAAGGCTAAATACCTGCTTGCTGGCAGCCATGGTTTCAAAATCTAAAATCCACTTCATATCAGATGTCTGATGTTTCCCTTACTTACAATATTTCAGTATTGATGCATCATGTAATTTTGATATACAATGGTTTTCTTTAAACCTGAGTGCCCTGAAAAATGATTACTTAGGAAGCCCAACTTTTATTAAAGAAAATATTGATGCATGGCTTGGGACAGAAAAGCTTGAAAATATAACCCAAGTGCAGAGCTCTCAAAATCCAGAGTGCAAACAGAAAAAGCACATGAGCAAAAAAAACCAAAACAAAAACAAACTCATGATTTTATAGGGCTTCAGTCTATCAACAGAATGAAAGAGTTCGTCAGCATTTTCTAAGGCAATCGTGGCCAGTCACAAGCCATTGGAGCAATGACCAGCCATTCCATAATGTTACCCAGTAACTCATTTTCCTCTTTGGGAGTTTATACCTTTTCTAGAACATGGAAACAATTTTTTTTCAGCTTGAATGCTCCCTGCACTAGGTTATTCAAAAGGCATATGTTAAAATAGCACCTAAACTTGCACAAACCTCAATATTGTATTTTGCAACACTTTTTTTTGTGAGTTCACATATTTTTCAGGAAAAACACAGTGCTTCAAATTATACCACTAGAAAGGCAGCTAATCCTTCCCAGCCCCAACAGCTGCATATACCACACTGAAACGTTGTGGCTGACTAAGCTCATTACAAAGTTAAAGGCCTCGCTTTAAAAGGGGAAAGAGGTAAGACTGCACGGATAATTCTGAAGTGCTTTATAAATGCTGTTGAAATAGTAAACCCATTTTACGGATGAAGTACAGATCTTAGCTAAGTAGTATGTGGACATTCAAAGACATCTTTTGTATGAGAGCTGGGAACTGAAATCAAGTCATCTAAGCTGGTAGGTTTTTGCCCAGTTGCAATGTCTTCATTTTACAAGATCCCTTTTTCTTCACTACTCACCTCTTGTGCAAATGACTCTGCTTTCTTCCGCAGGTTCTTTTCCAGTTCAAAGTTTACATGAAGCTCTTCATATTCCTCTACTGCCAGCACTGACACTGTTTATAAGAATAAAACAAGATCAGAAGTGGAATGGAACAAAATAAGATGAAAGTACTGCTTGATTTACCCAGATAAGCTGTTACTCCCCAGCACCATGAATCCTTGAATGAAGGCATAACTTAGTTTTACATTTCCATATAAAGTCCCCTTTGCAATATTTGTCCTGTTTGCTCTAAACCTTACTATATATAGATGCACAATTACTGATCTTCTGAATAGAGTAATACTCCTTCTGCCTAGAGTCAAAACTCCAGTAACACATGTAGCACAGACTCTATTTCACCTCTTTGGGTGTGAACAATCAAAGCCTCAAGAGAGCCTTGCTGAACCTGTCACAGATTACTATGTTATTTTGGAGGCACCTGTATTTGCCTGCCTGGTTTGAGGGAGTTTTGATAGGTCCCTTTACAACAGTGATTTAAAGGAGCCTCAAGAAGAAAGCAGTGCAATTTATGCTGCCTGGATTTACACCGTGCTCACAAAAGCAAGGCTTGGACGCGTGGCTAAAGCTAACCACGGGGAATGCTTCCCCAAACCATTCTGAACAGGCCTCAATCGAGGACAGCAAGCAGCATTTGTAAGTACTGAAGTACCATTTATGCTTAACGTGTCTCAGTGATCGCTTGCATACGCTTTAGCTCTTACTGGCTGAAGACTAGTTTGCAGGATGATGACACTGGATTTCTAACACTGTCCTACTTAAGTTCCTTGCTTTTTTGGAGTTTTTAAAGCTACCTACAGTAAGTGGTACTTCAGAGTGCAGGATACACATCCCAGACCACCTGATTCTCAAAATGATGTGAACTTAAAAGAACAAACCACAACAAAAAAAAACCCCAAACCCACGCACTTAGAAAGACTCAAGATAAATTCCCCAACTCTGACTGAAACATATTGATCACACATCTCCAAGACAGTGCCACATAGACACAAAATACAGTAGGTATTGAATACATACTTTGGTAGCTCATTTCAAGCATACAAAAAAATCTTGCTTTATGTTGCCTGTGCCTTAGGACCTAACCTGGTATAACTCCTCCTTCCTGGAAAACAGGCAAACGTGAAACAAGGGGTTGTTCTTTTTTTGATAGTGCTTAGAAAAAAGAAAACATTCCAGAAACATTTGATCTGTCACACTATCCCACCAAAAGCTTCTTCAAGCTGCTCTGTCTAATCAACCTATCCAAAGTCTGGTGTTTTAAGAGTCTTCAAGTACTGCCTGTCATAGACTCAAGCAACGCAGGCACATGAAAGAAGTAAGACATATACCCCACTACGCAACCCTCCTCTCCCTATGCTGAGAGACAGCTGCAGCATTCATAGTAGGCACTGTCCCACTGGACAGTGAAGGAAAAAGAGAGAAAATAACTTCCCACTACAAGTTCATACATTTATCTGTAATTCAAAACTCAGCTGTTTCCTTGAAAACATGGACTATGCTGATTTTGTGTACTCTTTCCAAAGAAAAAGAGAATATTATTGGCAGAAGGCCATGGCATGATTGGAGTCTTTGCTACTCCAAAGATTGCGCATATCTTCTGTATTTTCACTATTTAGCTGTGGTTATTTCCACAGGTCCTTCTGTGTGAAGGCAGCAACCCTGGCCGTTCTCTCCTCTGCCTGACAAATGTTTCAGAATTCCTGGGAGATGTCTTAAGAGCTTTTTATCTATCCTCCCCAGGTATGCAAGCAAAACACAACTGCAGAGGAACAACTTGAAGATAAATCAGAATAACTGGGAATGCGGCTGAAGACCTCCAGGATGTATTGTTAAGGTGCTGTTGAACAAATAACTAAACGTCTCTGGAAGGCAAAACAAGTAATGTATCAAGACAGGCAGGCATTAGAGGCCAGACCTGTCATCTTCCGCTTCAGGAAAATGTGAAACAGCCAAGGAGACTTTTAACCAAACAATTTTTAATTTTACAAGGCTAAATCAGCAACAAGAGAAAAGAGCACAGTAATCCAAGGCACTGAAATCTTTACCATCCCCTCTGAACTAGTTTTGGTTTAACTATTTCTCATGTGGAAGCACTCACCTTCATTAAGTAAAAGCTTTCCTTTTCTGAGCCTTATGTCTTTTTAGACTTTCCCTGTCCTGGTTTTACCTCTCATCTCTTTCCAGGAAAGCAGAGTCCCTGCTTTCCTTCTATAACTTGGAAATCCTATTTATCTCATTCACAGCACTCTTGCCTTCATCATCCTCTGAACATACAAGTTGCTCCTAAGTCTTTAGATACTCAAAATTATTAGCTGAGTCCCAACTAGAAGGAAGGCAATGTAACGATTTAGGAAAACTGGAGATTAAGGTTTGAACCCCATCTCTGTGAAGGACTGACATCCTGTCCTAGCTTGCCACTTGTGCCACAGAGCAAAAAGTTTTCCTATTCTCACATTTAACCTGCCATTTACACTGTCACATTTTCCTGGAGTAGAGACAGTCTAGAATAGTCCATATGTTTATGCCGTGCCTGCAGCAGTAAGGCCAAGTGTCAGATCTGAACCACAGTCATTGTTCTGTAACCTACTCAGAAGCTTCTGCAAAGAATGTAGCAAACTGTTAAGAGAACCTCCTGAGACCACACACCTCTGTTACATTTCTCCAACAGTTTTTGCTGCTTATTAACTTCTGTTGTCAAAACAGCCTTTTCTTCTTTCACTTTATTCACCTAGAAAAGCGTAAAGATCAAAAATAAGAGCATTTTAGTTAGTGGCATAAGGCATATAGCAAGACATAATGCAAGCAATACTCTGCTTTCAGTAATTCTGTTTCTTAGGTTTGGCTTGCTCTTAGGGTTTTCAGTGGGCTGGGAAGCACTTTTACCCCAACTTACAGACCCCGTAACAGATGGCATTAAAGGGTTATGAACTAATCCTTCACATGGGGTTCCCATGGCCCAGCCTATGGCACGTACCAGTCACAGCTGCAAATAAAACATCCTTGGAACCTTTCAGGATGAGGCGCCATAGCACCTGGTTGAAAAGTTACTAGCTTGCCCTTGACTGTTTGCATTTTAATATAGTTAGGCTGCTGTTTTAGTTTTTTTTCCTGGGCTCTGTTTATTGTCCAAGAGCTGTCAGCTGTGTCTTTCTGAATGCAAGTGTTGCATAGACAGGAAGAGCCACTAAGTCCTGATTTGCATCAGTACATGGCTTATCCAGTTTTCAAGCAGGAATGAAACTGTGCTGGCTCAAAAAGCCAATTTGCTGGTCTAATTACCATGACAGAGCACTGCCAATGGCTAAACTCAAGGATATGCTCAATGAAGTAGCACCAGTGATTAAACTGGACATTCTCCAGAAGTTATTTCTTGCACATCCACAGGTTTAAGGAAATCCAAAAAAACCCGCAGGCTGTGATGGGTGAGGAGCTGTCAGGAAGTGGAGATGAAAGTTATAATACGGGCATTAGAACAGATCATGAAAAGTCATGTGCCAGCAACAGCAGCAGACTGGACTCTGATGTAGAAGGCCCCTTCTAGGTATATGCCCTAAGTGGTCCATCATATGGGCAGGCTGGCAGGACTTGCGATTAGATAGTATTCAATTAACTTCACAACTGAGCATTTTTAGCAAAATTAGATACAAAAAGTACTGGCTACACGCTAATGTGGTCTCGCCTCCCATGGTACAATACATACTTCTTCAATTACTTCTACAAGTTTGCACCTCAGGTTTTCCAGTTCAATGGCTAAGGTCTTCTTTTCCTCATGAACAGATATGATTTGATCTCGCAGCTCTACAGTTTGAGGAAGGAAATGAAAAATATATTTCATTCTTGGAAGAAAACAACGAAGGGAATGTCACAGCAATGCAAGTACAATCAAGTACGAAACACCTTAACTGCATACAAAGCATCAGTTGTATTCAAGGTACATCCTCAATAATTTAGGAACTTCGCATAAGTGTCAAGTAACAGATCTATAACTGGGCCACAGTTTCAGATTTACTCTATTGAGGTAAGCTGCCTTGTTCAGTACTGCCGTCTTTATTTGCATTCTGAATGATTCATTCTCTGCTATAAGGGGGCCAATCCTGCCACCACAGAGTATCCTCAGTCCTACTCAAGAGACTGGCACATCACAGGGACTCTAGTACGGAGGTAGCAGAAAGCAATTTTTAATAGGCATCCTTTAAAACAAATTAATGCACTTCAATTCTTTTTGGATCATGAGTTCTTGTCACAAGGGAAATAAACAAAACAACAGGCAGTTAATACTTGGGAGGTTTTCACTGAAGAAATTGTCCTGAACAGCTGCCAATTTATAGTCTTTGTAACATTATGTGAACAGAGTCAGAATATAACCTTTACTGATGGAAGAGCTAATGCTTGTAATTTTCCCCTCAGAATTTTTGTTCCTTAATTATCAAAATATGAAATAAATTAAATTCACAATGGAATAAAACATTTGATTATAATCACTTCTTAGCAGGAGATCAGTTTGCATACATAATATATCGAGGTTTAGGTTAACATAAAAACACCACAAAAATATAAATTTATTGATATATATTAGCTTTCAGTAAGTGCTCTCATTCCCCACCTGCTTCCAGTATTTCATTGCACTGCTGTTCATTGAATACCAGCCACGAGTCGAGACAATTGTTGCTAATCAATTGCAGATGATGATGACATGCTGGATGTTATTCTGTTTGGTCTCACAACTTGAAAATGTTGGTTCTACTCCAGCACCCCCCTCCCAATTCAGGAGCCTCAGATTTATTTTCATCCAAATTAAAGGCACGCACATTCTAAAGTAAATAAAAAGACTTGTTTTCCCAGAAGATTCTTGAACCAAATCGTCTGCTTTATGGATTTGTACTTTCCAGTGAAATTAATGGAAAAACAGGTCTCAATGAAATTTATGGTAACTGGACTAAGTCAGGTCTTATAATACATGTGTCAACCTCATACAGAGAAGAAAGCATATCCCTATAATTAATTCTTTATAAATGTGTACAAGAAATGTTTCTTTTCAGATACAGGGTATGCACTAAACTACTTGACCAACACAGTTCGGTTTTCAGTTCTTGTTATATCCGAAAGGTCAGCTAAAAAGAAAAAGAAAACCCAAAACCTATAAATGAATTTCAGGTACTGCTCTGAGACCACCCTACACTTCCATTAGGAGCTACAGTTTACTATCATCTTTCCGTAATGTATGAGATAGCAAAAACAGAGAAAGGTATCTAAGGGACAAAATTTTATCCCTTTAATAAATGAGAGGGTTTTAATCAAAGAGCCTCAGACTGTACTACCTTATTTGTATATCCTTACAGAAAAGTGGTGGGAGGAACGGAATCATTCCAAGAAACACCCAATATTTTGCTAGATGGTAAGAAAGCTAAAAGACTTCCACGGTTTCCAACACAAAACACAACTGTTTGGAAGCATAAACATGCACAGAAGAGCAGATTTCACCTTGGACAACAACAGAAAGTATTAAGGGGAGTTTCAAAAACACATCTTTCATTGCATATGGTCTTTCACTTAGCAGGTAATCCAAGATGTAACTTCCGATTTTTCCCTGAAGATGAATGCCATGCAGCTTGGCTTAGGCTAGAGACACAGCCCTAACACTGCCTTTTGGTACATGTTGCCAGATCACTCTGCTACCATGCACACACACGTATCTCTCCAGGCACAGGGATGGAATATCTTCTCCTACAGCAAATGGGATGCCAATGCTTTTAAAAATACTCGGCACTTGTAAAAGTAAGGTCATTAACATTTAATGATAAGGCCAAAGAGAGGAGCAGAAGCCAGGAATTCTAAATCCTTTACAACATGCCACATTTCATTCTTTAATGAATTCTTCATCAAGACAAAAAGCATATACAGCAGAGCTCTTCTTGAAATATTTCTCGTTTGACCCTGCTACCCTCCTAACCACGTTCTCTGACCTGCAGCCAGAGTCTTTGCTCTCTTTAAATGTATCTTTGACATCTTTCTCTAATAAAAGACAGGAGGAACTCCAGAGTTTTATTTCTGATTCAGATGGGTTGAATGGTGTGGATCACACCGTTCTCTGCCTCTCTTCCTACATCTATAGGATGTAAAACTCCCTATTATAGATGGGTACTATGACATCTTATTTCTTGGGTGGGATTTTTTAAAAGCATTTTTACAACACTCATTCTTTTTCCTCAGTGATACTTTGTACCACTTCACTGAGGCTGCTGCAATCCAACAGAAAACAATTAACAAGGTCAGGCTGAAAGTTCAGGAAAGCTGTACTTAGACATCATTTACTATTGTAACTTACTATCAGAAAAAAGCTTTTTTCTTTTTTTTCAAAATGAACCACTTAATCTCTCTCTCTGTCACCAAATGCAGAATGCAGGCATTCCCCTTTTTTGGTTACTATGATATAACAGCATACAGAATCACGATCACTTCATCACAGAGTTAAATGAGAAAGGAAGGCAGATTTTGGATTACAGAAATACAAATTGCCTTTCAAAAAAGAACCAGAAATTTCTTAATAAAGCACAGATTTCTCTTATCAGTGTATTTCCATGTTCTCAAGCTTTGCTGTTTTACCCAGTACAACAGTCCCTTTTTAAGTTGCTTGTTTGGCAATAGCTCTGGAATATGAATGAAGTTTGTGCATACAAAGGTAAGTAATGGAAACAGAAATGGAGAGTCCCGTCTTACAAGCTTTGCCATAGTGACATTGCAGTTGAAGCAATACCAAGGTGACCTTGTCCTTCTGCTTAACTTTTACTTTGTTAAGGATCTGAAGAAATATTTCTTTTACTGACTCAGTAACATTGAACTCTCTTAGCTGTGTAGATTTCATTTTCCTATTGCACTGTAACTTACTGTGGTGGTGCAATTCCCCCTGCCCTTGGCCACTTGGTGCTTGGTGCAATTCCCCATCCCTGGGCTGCATACCAACCTAGGAGATGTTAGGCATGAATTGTGAAAGATAAGGGACCAGAGCATTAAGGCACTCCCTTAACGCGCTGGGCTCTTGCTTCCCCCATCACTTGGGAATATCACTCCCTGACAGCCCAGTACATCTGTACCTGGCTCATGGCCCAAAGGGAGTTGGTACCAGAACTTGCAGATCTAACAAGTTTTGGGCTTGCACAACTAGTGGAAAGTACTGGAATATTCCATCGTCCGAGTTGGGCCAGAGTGGAAAAATACCTGGTGAAAGTCAATTATCTCAGATCCTATAAGTAGCGATTCTAGTGAAGACCCTTTGAGCTCTTCTGGATCGCAGCGGGCTGTGGGCAGCACCTCCCCTGACTCAGGACATTGTCTCAGGCAAACTTCGTGAGGACTAAAGACCAGGGCAAGACAATCCTTCTCGAGCCTCAATTACTGCCCGTTGAGGAATGCTGATGCATCGTATTTACCCTAAATCAGAAGGGAAATTTTAACTCTAGGCTAGCCTCTCTTTCATCCACTTCTCCATTTATATGTTTGTACGCATTAGCTTTATGGATGTGGATGTTCTTCCATTTTCCGTGCACTTGCAGGAGTTAAAAGGGCTACCCGCTGATTCAATAAAGTTGTGCGATATTAAGAGTTCATCGATGTCAGCGGTTATAAACTGCAGTGCGTGCGTGTTTGTGTAAGTGTGCGTGCGTGTGCGCGCTCATATGCTTTGTTTGTATGTATATGTATTAATCTGAGATCTGTGCTTTGCTCTTGTATGTATATGTATTGATTTGGGATACCTTATAGTAAGTTAGTATGAATCTTGTCGTCTTCGAATCTGTAATCAAGTTGCTGTTCATTTATTTAGTTAAATCACTTTGTAAATCTTGAAATCAGTTAATGATTATGCACTGCTAAAACTCAATCTCTTGATCTGCCCCAAATCACAAATAAAACTGAGTTGCTGCTAAATCATAACTGTGTCTGATACTTCCATCCCGCGACGCTTACTTTGCAGGCTGTATATCCACCCTATACACTACACAGTATCACTACAAGCCTACACGTTCTTATAGTCTTTCCTGGAAAACCTTTGATGACCCTGTCAGAAGCATGACTCGGAGCCAGACGGATCTCTGGTCCAAACCAATACTGCCATTCTTTAGACAACTTTTGCCTTGTATGGTGGTGTAAGCTCAGCAACAACGCTCACCTTTTATTTGCTGCTGACAGTGCAGGGAATTGCATGGTCCAGAGTTAGCTTCTGTATCTGTGGATGAATCATCTCCATCAATGTTAATTTCTTCAGTGATAATTTCTGGGCCCAGTTTTGCCATATAAAGCATACTAATTCTTTTCAAGGTCTTATTTTCTTTGTTCAGCTGAAAGTTGAGAAGCACAAACAGTAAGCTAGTTAGTCTGTCTTTAAGGTGCTGTGCAAGACCAAAAAAAAGTCAACCGTATTTTTTTTCTCCCTTATCATTAAAAGATCTATCAAACAAAGAAGACAAAGGGACATTAGATTAAATGCTCCATTCAACATTAAAATGGTCTGATGATGGGAAGCTTGTACTCTTTCTCCTCTGAGGAGGCTTGAATTCAACATGATGCTTCATCCATGCCCTTCTTTCTTCTCTGGTAATTCTGACTAATAAATACCCCATGTAGGTTCAAATCAAATCAATTATCAAGCTTATTTAATGCTACGCATTCTTTGTGATAGCTGCCTCAGTTCCTTACCCTTAAGCATGTACCAGCATCAACAGGAGCCCTAACTGAATGACCTGAAGAAGGGCACATGTTCCTGAAAGCTCATCTGGTTTGCCAGCTATATCAATGGGTCAAATAAAAACTCTTACCTCCTCCTGTGCCCTTATTTTGGTTATAAACTACAAACACCACAACTACTATACTCCTAATCATGGCAGATGTAATAATTCTTTTGAATTATTTTCAATTCTCAGCAATTATTACTGTAGAGTCAATATATGTAAGACGAAAGTTATATCATAAACCAATTCTCTATGGGTCCAACCACAAGTCAGAAACGACTCTGGGCTGGATGCTTAAAGACGATACAGAAGAGGTTCTGTAAGGCATCTCGTCTTGACCAAGGTTCCAGGAAAAACTGAACAACAGAGACAGTTGCAAATGTTTCGTTCTCATCATTTCTTTCATGGTTCGGCATCCAGACACCCCATGCCAGCAGCTCTCAGCAAGCTCATCACAGTCTCAGGGGTGTTCAGGCATATACTGGGATGACCGCCCATCCACCAGCCAAGCATTCCTTGCATTAAGGTCTAAGAATGAGGCTCAATTTTCTACTAATAATGTACAACATGTTGAAGTCAACATGCACTTCAGAAGTCCAACATGTACCTTGAAATAAAACGTACACTGAACAGTTAGGCTGACCCTGAAGTTTTACCTAAGCAACCGTTTTTGATTCCCCCTTCTCTCAGCCCCCCAGCTACCGGAGATTTACTCAAGGACTTCTTCATCTCATTCCCAAAGAATGAAACTGAGCAAGTGGGAAGGGTGGTGTAAGGAACGTTATTTAGTCAGCTCACAGCAACAAAAAATCAGCTTGGGCAAAGTAGGCCCATGGAGTAAAGCTAGTGTTTGAACTGCCGCGGTACGTGCACTACAGGAAAAGTGCAGAGAAGAAGAAAAGTTGCATAAATACGTTCATTTTCTTACTTATATGCTGATTGTCTATCTTATGAATTCTAATATAGTGTAATTATGCAAACAATTAAGTGAATACCTCCAGAAAGTACATTGCTAATGCATCTAAATTAAAGTGATTTCTTGCTGGTGTGATTTTTACCATATCTAAGGATTACTTTGGGCAGGGGATGGGGAGGGGAAAAAAAAAAAAGGAAAGGGGAAAAAAAAAGGCAGTCAGCATTGCTAATGAAATTTGGTTCAAAATTGCTGTAATCCATTTTCTGATGAAGTGGCTGACATGCATTTTACACAACCAAAAATATATAACAGAGAGATAAAAACATTCTTTAATAATAATGCACTTCTGATGAGATGGAATATAGAAAATTACACACTTGCTATATTCATCAGACTAGACGCAATCAACAGAGCAGCAGAGGTCACCTTTCCCCTGCCCTCGCTTTGCTTTCATAAACAATCACCTGAAATGTAATGCAGTGGTTGACTTTTTCCATTTGATTTAGACACCGAAATGCTCATTATTGTTTTATATCTCACACAGGACAGTTCTAAAACTTGTTTTCCATTTAACCTAAATGCATATAAAAACTAGATATCAAGATGCTGGTCCATAACTTACTGTTCCATACAGAACTAAATTAAAACGGGTATTTTTTTTCTTTAAAGGCAGAAACTGTATTTTGCATCTCGCATTCGGTCTACAGTTTTTGCCACTTCAAAACAGTTTCACAGATTTGTAAGATTATAGGAAAACATATATAGGACATGCATACAATCTCAAGTTAAAAAAAAAACAAAAAACAAAAAACAAAAAAACCCAAAAAAACGGGTGAAACAATCACCATAATTCTTCTCACCTTAGAAGCCAAAGCCTCAGCACTTTCACGGCACGTCTTCTCAATTTCAAGATGGTTCTGAATACAGTTTACTTCCTCAATAACCATGTGAGAAACTAGGGGAGGAGTTTAAAAATTAGTCAGTACTTTCCTGCATTTGACACATGCATTTGACACATGCATCCCATGATCAGAAATATTACATCTTTTTCTGTTAACCTTCTATGTAAGCATTTCAAATATAGGGAGGTACGTCCTTAGATAATCTCCATGTGTAGGAACTGTTTTGAACACTACCTGGTTCATCGCTTTAAGCAACTCTCTCAAGCCACGTCTGCAGCATTAGAGGGGGAACTGGAGAACTGAGCATAAACTTATAGAAGTAGAAGGCCAGCAGGAGCCTCCCTGACCATCGTCATTCACCATCTTTATTCTGTTAACACTTGAGGAATCAGTCAGACAACTAGGATTGTCCCTTCAGATTGCCGTCATAATCTTCTTGAAAATTTGGTATGGACACCATTTTCAGAAGATTGGAACCTCAGCATTTTTAAACAGCAAGATTAACACAGGTGTCTTACAAAGATTATTTTCACCTTACGGTCTTCAGGTTTATATGGTATTTTAAGTATCATCACACTTGCTAAAAACACTATACAAGAAGAGCTGCAGCACGGACATATAGCACAGGCCTGGGGCAAGTTTACTAGGCAATGGAGAAAGGAGTTACGTGACCAAAGCCTCCATATTTGTAGTGCCTCCAACAGTACATGCTCCACTGAAGTCAAATCATCAGCGCAACACAGTTCCTTCTTCTGGTTCTGCCCCATCAGCTTTGACGCTAGCTGCAGCAGCTAGGATACGCCCTAATGGATGCAATCCTGATGGAAAGTCAACACTGCTTGCACTGCCCGATTTTTGACAACCTCAGCTGAACAACCCAAGTTCTGTACTACTGTATGGCTGTAATGTCCCAATTGTTTCTTATTTGAGGTCTCTCCGTGCTTGAGCACGCCCTAAAATAAGCACTGTGGTCTCACACCCTGCCTTCACAGTCCTACACAGATTCAGGCACCAGCATGCACACATGGACACGCACAATCTTCCATGAGACCAGGGCCAAGAATGAGCTGCCTGACTACATATGAAACACATGACTGTGCTACTGTATTTGATGTCACAGTTGGAAGAGCAAGAGACACACCTGTCCTTTGCACTTACAGGATCCTTATTACCGCAGTGAGTACACATCCTGCTATTGAAGATACGCAATATTCCTAGAGTCACCAAAAAGTTATGGAACAAATCTTATTCTGTAACATAGGACACCAGTGTGAGTTAGAGGACATTTAAAAGCATAGATGTGTTTTGGCTTGCAATTCCACTCAACTTCCAGCAGTACACAGCTACTTAACTAGTGTTGAAAGTTATCTTCTAAGTGACAAGCTTCAAGTCACACAGGGGATCTGGAGCAAAGCGGGAAACCCAACAATAATTTCCCATTTCTCAGGCTAGCACCTTGCTCACTGATGCCACTCCTCCTTGGCTCCTGGCACCCTTATTCATCCTAAGGAGCAGCCTGGACGCTAATTCTGCAAGTCATTTCATGGCGCAGATTCCTTTTCAGCCCAGTGTCAGGATTTCAATGTGCAGAAAGGACTACTCGCAGCTGAACAATACTCTGGAGCAGGAACAAGGGTGGAAGAATATACTGTAAATATGGAGAACTTTTTCTATTATGTCCTTTCATTTTCATGATGATAAGCTTTAAAAAATAGTGATTTCATACCACTGGGTAGAAAGTCCCGCTTGCCCTCTTCTTCTTTTGCCTAAATACTGAAGAGCGATACCTTAAGTCCTCTTTGATCCAGAGGTCATCTTAATGACTACAAAACAGGACTTTAGGATAGGAAAAAGCAGGCCATTAACATAAAGCAGGCTTTATTGATACCTAGTCAATATTAACAAATGTTTTTCTTAATAACATAGGAAACCAGCAATACATTGAAGTTTGCTGTCAAATCAGCAGCTTCACGCAAGAAACAAGTCCTACAAAATATGAGCAGCCAAAAAAAAAAGAGCAGGGCAGAGTATTGGGAAATCTTGGTCCAAAAACTATATTCACATGAAGTCTTTTAACAGCCCAGCAACACCACTTCTTTCTTCGGTTATCTTTTTATTTCAATTTTTTCTGACTTTGGAGAAATTACCTGCTCCAAGCGTCCCGTATGAGCCACTATATTTAATGTGAGACATGAAAAGCTTCAGACAGTACATGTCCATATTTATTTTACCTAGCTCTGGGAATTTGGAGCAATGAAACACTTCGGGCAGGATAAGGGAGCAGTGGAGATACAGAGCTGCTCCCATTTTACAGACAGGAATCCAATGGCCTCAAGGCAAAGCTAAAGTTAGGAAACAAGGATTGGGCTCTCATGGCAGAACTAGGGATTACTCTTGGTTCATTTAAACTTAATTAACCTGCAATTATGATTAACTCAGGGGAAAAAAATCTTTCCAAATTAAATACAAAAATATATTATTTCCTAAGTCTGTCCAAAGTTCTTATTATGTCAATATTAAAATTCATAAAGCAGCACTAAGTGGCCTGAAACATCTCTAACCTTGACAGTTTTTTTCAGGGGTAATAATAATCCGCAGCAAATGCAGGCCAACCAAAAACCACTTAACTAATTAGTAGTTGCAGTCACCGAGAAAACATGAATCAACACTGTTATTACAAGTGGCACATTTGAGTGGCATCTAATTATGACTTGATGAGCACGATACTTGCATTATCAACATTACTACTGCATCCCATCAGGGACTAAAAGCCGCTGATGGCATTGACTGCGAGAAACTCCCACTCAATGGTACTGCAGCACCCAACAATCTCCTTGGCAGGGGCACCCTCACTAAATGACATGTTAAGCGTAATTACTGGTAGACATTGTAAATAAACAGGATTGGAAGTGAAAATTGTACCAAGTGCATAAGACACAATCTGACACATTGGAAGTGGCAGCCTTAATTGAGAGTTTCTTTGACTGCTCAAGATCATTTCAACTGCATTTCTCGGAGGACAGTGATTATAACTGTAGAGACAGACGGCATAATGGTATCAGCACTGCTGACAGAGCAGTGAATTAAATTGTATCTGCTGTTGTGTGAAAGCCTTGATGAGAGGTACAGATCCTTAGTGGTCTTATCATTATAACACAATGGTCATGTTGTCATCAACCTTGCTGGCTCCAATTGAAAAGAAATGATTGTGTGTTGAAGCTTTCCCCCCCACTACCACCTTCTATCTCTTGTGCTCAATAGAACCAATTTTCAGAGAGCTATGAAATCACGCAATAGGCCCTAAAATGCAGCTGCTTGGCATACAAACGGGGCCCCATTAAACTGGAATCACACACAATATGTGTTTATGCCAGGAGAACAAATAGAAGCTGAGTACAGGCCAAGTTTATTCACAGACACAAAGCCGATGTAGCTCTTCATCAATATAATTGCCTTTTATATTGTCGTTTAAATAATGGGCTCTATTATTGCCTTAAAATCCTAATATTCCTGGCATTTTATCACTATGTTTACAAGGTATGTCCTTTAAAAATGTGAAAGGAAGATAAAAGAAACCTATAAAATTTTACAACATCAAATATTACTTCAAATTTTAAGTCTTAACTACTTGACATTTTCTGCCACGCTCTGGTATTCCTCCTATCGTAACAAAAACAAAACAGGCTGCAGTTTTTTCCAGAGGAATTAGACTTCTTAGAGAACATTCTTGCCTCACAGAACACTTGTCTAAGATCATTTAGGGCAATAGATGATTTCTGTTGATTTTAGATTATTTTCCATAATTGTATCATATGAACAATTATAAAAAGAAGTGAGCAAATTCCTCTATTAACAGAGTCCCACAAAAGTATCGACCATGTGATTTCCTTCTCCTGCATTAACTTCATCCACATTTCTGATGCTTCGTCGTGCAGTTCACCGTACTGGCACAAACCAGACATAACAGACCACAATCCTATTGTAATTGTCTCTTCTAAGGAGCTATTCCACTAGGATACTTCCACTCCCATTAGATGTGCTTTGTTGCTTCCAGACACCATACAGTTTCAATAGAACCATTACCATAAAAGTGTAAAACTGAATATTGACATTCTCACAGCCCAGACAAGACAGAACTCGCTCTAAAAATTATCAAGAGACAGTAGTTCATCCTAAAAACCTTTATTGGTGTGTCTTAAAGTAGTTTTACTCCTTCTTCACAACAAAAATTACTATTATCATATTATTATTATTAGCAATCTCAGCAATAGGGTCAAAGCCCACTCAACCCAAGCATATATCATTCCAAAAGTCACTTGCAGAATGCAGGTGAGATAGACGTGCGTTTGTACCACTGTATTTTCACCACTTTGCACCTCAAGAACGGCTGCCTGAGTTAGAGCGTATAAATGCTGTGACAGCAGTTAGTCTGACAATCATTAAAGTCTCACTGGATTAGCTCCTTAAAACAAGGCTTTGAAGGAGAAACAGCAAGTGGATCTGAATCTCGGCATTCTTAACACTGCAGAGTATGTAGAACAATGTTCATAACTCTCTATACCATGAAAATCCCACCAACATTATCAACTTACTTTTCTGAAACTCCTCCAGTTTTTTGACAGCCTCATCTCGTTCTTGCTTGATTTTGTCACACTGTAAGAGAAGAGAAAATTGAAATGAAACACTGATCCCAGTTATTTAATTAGCAGTCAGTCACAACATGCAAAATCAAGAAAGATCAATTGCTGGCACAATAACATACAGAA
This sequence comes from Burhinus bistriatus, assembly GCA_013397275.1. NCBI lineage: Eukaryota > Metazoa > Chordata > Aves > Charadriiformes > Burhinidae > Burhinus > Burhinus bistriatus. The sequence goes on along the minus strand of VYXH01012181.1, from coordinate 97,025 downwards.
GCCTATCAAAGCATCGTTTCTTTTTCCTCTCAGTCATGTACAATCAATGAAAACTATGCATAAAAAAATTCATTACCCAGAGTATTTCCCAACCAAACTGACAAGCTGTACTTGATTTTAGGTTCAAATTCAGAGCTACTCTGAAAATATTTTAGAAGAGCCCATTATCCAAAACTGACATAAACAGTCATCCATGTTCCACACAACAGTAAAAGCAGTACTTTGCACATCAGTAATATGCTTTAAGTCTAGTTTCTTTAACACAAATAGACTTGGAAAAGAGGCCTACATTTATAATACCTACCACGTGCAAGGAAAACCTCAAAGTCAATAAAGAGGGGCATGCTGTTCAGTTTCATAACATCATGAGCAAAGCTTCAGCCTTGAAGAGGGGAGGACACTCATTTTCACACTTTGAGGATTTCCCATCACCCCAGTTTTATTAATTTGGGGGTTAATGCTAATACTACACAGGGCTGCAATTACCGATCTTATGATGGAAAGGTTTCTTCAAAGAGAAAGAATAGAACACATGTTAAAAAGACTTCTCTAAGAAAACCCCTTCTATAAGAAATTTAAAGAACTCCAAGAAATGAGTAAAGAGACACAGAGACACGAGACACAGTCAGTGATTAACCACACCGTGAAAAACACATGACCCGGGGGGAAGTACGACTGGCACACAATGTGTCTCACACACACAGTGTACCAGACATCCTTCCTCACACACGGCTGTGTATGTTCACAGTAATAAATCAATGTAAGACCATGAGTTAACTTCTGGAAGAGATCTGTGTGACTGAGCTCCTTACAGTGTAACTGCAATTACAAGCATAGTGGTCATTGGAACAGAACTGGGAAAAAAAAAAAAATCTGAAATGATTTTGCTCAATTTTCAGTTTTTCCACGAGGACCTGCTTTCAGTTAGCTGGGAAAGGAGCCTGCTGTTCAGTAACAAGGAGGAGAGCCCAACTCAAAGGCAGCCAAATTCAAGACAGCCCTTCTATTAGCTCCAGAGGACCTTGGGTGAGGCCCGAAGAAGGATTTGCCCTTGGGCAAGGAGAGGATGCCATCGGCATCCCCTCAGGGGCAGCCTCCACACAGGCTTTGGAAACCGCTGCCAATGGCTATGTGTGGGAGCAAAAGGAGCTGCACTCAACAAGCAACCTTCCTTCTAGTGGCACTGGGGTGATGAGGCAAGGGACAGTGTCTGAGCAGGGGGGACAGGTCAGTCACCAGGTCTGTGAAACAAGGAAGAGCTGCAGAAGGAGCAAGACGTGCTGAGCAAGTGGCACCGGAGGAGCACTCACCATTTCATCTGGCCCTGTTAACAAAGAAGCTTTTTAGAGAATCTTGCACAGAAGAGGTGTGGAAGGGATATCTGTGCATGAATCTGGCTGCTTGCTGCCCTCCCTCTCAGTTTCCTCAGTAAAAATTTGCCTTACCTTACTGGCAGAAGTGCAGTCTAAGAACAGAAGGCAGTAAAAGACACAGAAAGAATTTCTGATTGTTCCTGCAGAGCATAGCTCTGCCGCAAAATGGGGATCAGTGTGAGCTGCTGCCTCTTCGTATTTTACAAGAGAGACACTGTAACCACACTGGCATACTTCACCCACGGATTTTTCTGCACGCTGCAAGCTTTCAGCCCACTGCACATTAAGTAAGCAAGCGCTTTTAATGCTCAATTTAAAAACCAGGAAGATTAGCATTTTAAGAATCTGATCTGTTGCCTGTTGAAGTCAACAAGACTCTTTGCTACCGATGGAAACCTTGATGTAGAGGACACGGAACACTCCCTATCCCAATGGTAGTAAAAACTCCTTTTGAAATCCTCCAGCAACATGCTGTAAGGCGTAACAGCTTTCCCTGTGCAGCAAAAGGGGAAGTTAAATGACCTATTCCACTTCACCTTGAGTGCTATTTGCAGAGAGAGCTCCATTTGGACCATGGCAAGCTGACTATTCTCCTGATAGCTACGCACGTTTCTCTGCACAATCAGGGTCTGTACGTTTGGGTCTCTGCAGAGCAATTCCTGCTCCCAGTTGCAGTTTTCTGAACATTTTCCTTTCGCTGTTACTGTGCTTCAGAATGAGAGCAGGAAGAAAAGGAGAGCAGGAGATTGTTGCCCTTGCTGAAATGATCAGTGGAAAGTACTTTGCCTTTTGTCTTGCAATCAAACCTGTGCAAGCAGAGCTGTTACAAGTCCTACCAAAAAAACCCCAAACCCTAGTTTATATCCAATTTAGCTAAGAATTAGAAAAAGTTGAGACTGACTTTAACTACTTGTACTGTTTCAAACTAGAAAGTTATGCAAACAAAATATTAATGTAAAACAATTAAGTTTCACAATAAAAAAAAGATTGTCACCACTTAAAATAAATTGACCTTACCTTTAAAACAGGAAAGTTTAAAAATATCAAAATTTAGAAATGTTAGCTGCTGTCACAAGGCTGCAGAGAAGCCTTCAAAATTCACAACCAAGTCACTTTTCGAAAAAGCAGTTTGAGGCATACACAGTAGAATTGTTAATTGGCAAGAATATCACCAAACCTAAATGTTTAAAGGCAAATAGCATAACATTACTATAAATCTACTGTTCACTTTTCACATTCAAGTGCAGGCAACTGTTGAGGAGAAACAGTGTTCAAGTATTTACTATCTTCCCTTGTCAGTATTAACAGATAGCTCCATACTCAAGAGTACCATCAAATGGGGGGGAAGTCAGTAACTCCTGGATTGTCAGTCAATTTTCTGGTTTTAGCTTTATTTTGTTAAGAGTTTCAGCTTCTCTGCAGAGGAAAATAAGCAATTATACCATTTTATTTACTATATTTTTAATCTAATACTTATAGCACCATTATCCCAATTAAAAAAAAAAGGCAATAAACGATATTCCCATTCCAGTCCTGAACTAGCTATAGGAATCAACAATAATTTCTTGGCAATAAAAAGACATTGCATCTGTATTTTTAGAATCAAATTAACAGTTCACTTTCCAAAATTCATTTTGTGAATAACTCCTTACAATTCTTCATCTTTGCAGAAGCAAGTTCAGGAGCTTTGCCAATCCCACTCACTTTCAGATTTTTGCCTGCTAGGTACACAAGACACAAGGCAATACTTGCATTTCTAGCGCAGAGAACTGATACACTGAGTACTTATAAGTAAATCACGTCCATGTCAAAGATTGGTGTTCAAACCAAATACTGCGTATACAGTGAGGTGAACAGCAGTACTTGAACTCGGCCTGTACTTGGAGCTAGCACACTACCAAGATAGTACCATGCCAGCACGGGAACCTGACAGTACAACGTGATGTTGGGAAGTTGATGCACACGACCACCTGGAAGCCTGTGGATATACAGCCTCCGCACAGCCACTCCCACCAGCCTAATGACTCTTTGCCACTAATTCCAGGGAGGCCTGGGTTTCTTGTCTATTCTCTTCTAACAGGCTTGTTTTTTGCCAACTATTTTGCACATAAGCTCCTACTGACTTCAGTAAAGGGCCTTCAAAGGGCAAAAACAAGAAGGAGATTGTTTAGTCCACATATTAAGATGCAAGGAGTTCATGTAGTAGCCATATAGTCAATTAAGCCATTGCTAAGCAACACAAGGTACATTCTTTCCCATTTACACAGATTGTGATATTTATGCAGATTTAATGCTTGTTCTAAAATCGTGAGTTTGGTACAGTGCTCAAAAGTATCCTGTAACATTTGCTATACTCTACTTACAGAAAGAATGAGCATGTCATCAAGGCAGAATCCCTTCTCCGTTCCCATTTGGTGACAAAACATATAATCTACTCTATACATGTGCTTTAACAGAGCAAACACCATGAATGATGTATCAGAGATACAGCATTACACCTACTGTTCTGGAAAGCTGTCTTGCTTTTTTTTTTTTTTTTTTTCCCTTACTGGCAGCATGACAAAACACTGTCAAAACCAGTGTTCAGAGTCATTTCTGTCTGATTAGCAAGTAGTCAAATATTTATTCGTGATCTGACTCTGAATATGTCAGAACTGCACATTATGTTATCTACATTTGTGTGCAACAACATTAGTTATCTATTTTTGGGGAACTGGTATTCATGTTTAGTCGGCTACTTCAGTTGAAAGGATGACCTAAGAGAAGTAATCTGCCAATGTATTTTTGCTTCAGTTTTTGGAAGTATTTAAAAAAACTAATACCAAATATGTCTGCACCAATTTTGTCAGAGACCCCACCAGAGGTCTCCAAACTGGCAGTTTAGCAAGGCAATGAGGAAGAGACGCTGCAGATCAAAGATCTTATATTTTGCTCCTGAATTTACATGGTTATTAGCATCCTTTTAAGTAGCAGGGCATTGAACAAAGTACCCTATGAAAAAGTCAATTTACTTTCTAATCTTAGGAAAAAATACGGAACAAAGAGCATAAACTTTCAAAAATTAAAACTACATCTTATTTAAAGTTAGCTGCCTGTTATGCACCAAGTTCCGTGTTCCTAATATAAACTAGGATTCTCCATGACACAGCTCATATTTCAGAGCCATGCAAGTGTACTGGTGACTTAGAAAAAAATTCCACTGAGTGCATCAAAAGCACATACATACAGACTGCTATCTAACTCCTGTGTGGTACTTTCCACAAATAATCTGCAAATCTTTTTCTAAATAAATTAATTCTCTCTCCTCTTCCTCCTATAGACGCAATTATGTGACCACAACTGATACAGAGGAAGCCATGTGCTTGCACTCATACTGACAAACAGTGGCAGAAACGGAACAGAAGTCACCCACAACTTCCCAGAACCACAGGCAGAGATAGCCTGTGCTTCCTCCAATATCAGGTTTCATCCTGCAAAGCATAAACTAAAGTACAAAGTTAGAGAGACACTAACGAGCTTTCAGGATCACCCAGCCCTGCAATAAAATGCGTAATAACTTCTTCCAGTATTGGCACGGTAAGCAAACATAACCATGAACTCTGTATCAGTAGATTCTTTTTTTTTTGTAGAAGAAATGCACTTAGGGCCTCACACTTAACCACTTGAGACCAAGCACTTAAACAATTAAGCAGGACTACTTACACAAGCACACCAATTTGCAGGATGGAGGTTCTTGGATGGAGAATACTTGCATAACAACTGAAAATCCTCCAACCCTGAGCGCGTGCTTAACTAATTTGCCCGACTGGGGATGTAATCCCCATGTACTCAAGGCTGGAGGATTTTCAGTTGTTATGCAAGTATTCTGAAAAACATCATACCAGCCTTCAGAAGAAACAGACAGGAGTGGCTAGAGATATGCAGTTATAGGAAAGAAGTCTTGTGAGAGAGAGGAGCAAGGAAGAAAGAGCAGAATGCAAGAAACAAGCTCAGAACATCTCGTTTCATCTCAATTTTGGCAACAAAATTTTTCATTGGAATTGCCTTTGAAGGAAAAAATTTTCTGAATAAAAGTGCAGCTCAAGAAAAGCCCCCCCATTCCCGCTCCCCTCCCCAACCTAAACAAAGCTTTGCTGAAGAAACATCAAAGCTAGCAGGACTTGGGTTCAGGGCAAAGCTGGTGAGGCTGCTTTTCTTGTCGCGGACAGTCCTGGTGTGGAACTCCTCACACACGGTGGAAGCAAACTATCAGCACGGATTTGGGGGGACAGGACAAATTCAAGGAAGAGAGTTGTGGAGGACAGAACACACTGAAACCACACGCAGCTGAGGAAGTCCCCAGGCTGCAAGTGGTTTGGAGACTAGAAGAATACTTTGTGGAACAGCACATGCTCTTATATTCCTCCCTTTCTGTTGCTGTCAGAGACAGGATACTGAGCTAAATGGACTCTTGGTCTCATTCAGTTTCATTCTCCTTTTCTTCTGAGGACTAGGAGATGAACTGCCACAGACTTCTCAAGAGCAAAAATAGAGGACAGATTTCCTGGGATATCTGAAGCTCTGGTGTAGCACAGCACCACGGGAATGCAGCAACAAGCATAGTAAAAAAAAGAAGGTCAGTGGGTAGAAAAGAGTGAAACACAATATGCTGAGCTCAGAGGAAATACACATAAACATTCCTGAAGCATAATGTGAAGATAAGCTTCAAGTTTTCTTTAATAATGAGAAAGTAGTTAAGGACAAGGTCTTACCAACACAGCCTTGAATTGCAACATTTATGACTGGACTAAAAGTGATCCTTCATGAATTACTTCATGAAAAGCTAAATTAAACCTACATGCCTTGGCAGCTAACAGGGATTTGAAAACTAACATGTTTCTTGCATCTTCAGCTCACTAATAACTGCAGAAATTAGAATTTTCTGTTTACAATGCAGCGTAGCACTGACTCCTCTGCCTTTCACTACCTAGAACTGGTAAGAGGCTTTTACTGGCCACAGTTTCTTTTGGCAGATATCTGCTAAAAATCTTTTGCACATTGACATGGATTTATGCAAGACAACACTGCCATCAAATCTCTCTCAGAGTTCTCTGTCCCTGTTGGCTTCCTCGCGGAAAGCAGGAAGCAGGTGTGTTGAATGAAGAGTGCTGAATGAACAAGGGTGGGAAGAGATAGATACCTTACCGAATGTGCTTAATTTTACTACTAGAAAGACAGTTCATCATAATTACAATGAACAATCTAGAAAGCTGTCACTACTTCTTACTCCAATATCTCTGAATATTAAAAAATGAAGCCTGCAGTAATGTACAAAGTTCAGCCCATACATTCAAAGCTTCTTTTCAAGTTGGACAGGCACACAGATTTCACACAAGAATGTGTGACCCGATGCTGCAAATCTGTTTTATGCTGCAGTACCATGCTGCAAGTTGAGATAAGACATCTTGCTTTCCTATTAAAAATCGGGTTGGTTTTTTTCAGCAGGGGTGGGGGAAGACTTCAGATACCTTCAGAAATCGTATTCCTACATTCCAAATTTTCAGAAGGGCTGAGTGAGGGGAGTTGTTCCATTTTCTTTTCAGTAAGTCCCACTGTGCAAATTACTTGTAAGCAATCAGCTGAGCTCACACAAAGCAGACAACAACTTGCCATAAGTATTCTGATATTTAGCATTTTAATATTAAATAAATAATCAATAGATACAAACCTCTTCTTTCGTTTTCTTATTTTCTGCTCTAAGCTCTTCATATTCACCAATAGCTATATAAGAAAAAAAGAAAAGAAAAAAAGTTAATAGTGCAGCACCTCCTTTACCCAAATTAGCTCTCCATTTCATTCATTTTAAAGCTCTTCTGGCTATCTACACAGACCTCTTAAATAACATGGGTCATAAACTTCATTAATAGCCTATGGATGAACTGGATATCCTTTTAGAATTAAAGTAATTGGAAAGTGTCTGAACAAGATGGTGGCTCCCAAAACAATCAATTTTTGATCAATGGAGAGTTAAACAATCTTATTGATTGAGTTCAAAAATTACAAGGTGAATGTACTGGCTTGCAGCCACCATTTTAAACCCACACTGGCTCAGGTTACAGATCAATGCTAGAAAGGATGGTTAATGCAATACTGTTACACCTATGTACCTTCAGAGTAGCTAAGCACTTTTATTTATTTATTTACGTATTAACATTTTCTTCCAACAGGAGTCCTATGAGAGATTTTTTTCCTTTAAACTCCACAGTGGAGACATAAAAAGATTGTATGATTTACCCAAGATCACACAAGAACTCAGCTGTAGGGATCAGTAGGGAAGAGATAACCTCCAGGACACTGGAGGTCCATTGTTTCAAACCAGTAAATAATACGCAGAAACAATTGATCAGCTATCAGTTAAGCTTCCACTTTACCATGTATTTTTGTGTGCCCTTCTTAAACTTTTTATTTTACTACCTTAGGGACGTGCCATAGTTGCACCAACTTGCCAATTCTATTGTTCTTTCAGTATGTCCCATATGGGCTGTTTGGCCTTTGAGAGCATAGAAATTTTATTGTCACTAGAAAGAAGTTGAATACAACTCCAAACATTAGAGAAAAAAACCTTGCTAGAAAGGAACATTTTTCAGTCTTTAAGCTGCATACTGCAAGAATAAAATGAGAGGGCTGTTGACATCACTTTACACCTTATTTCAGCCCCTTGGTGTCTCCTAAATTTTCTCATACCTAACAGAAGTTACACTAATATACAAGTGTTATTTCAAGCCAACTTAACTAAAACTGTATAAAGGCTACGAATATAATAGTTTTCAGCTGATGACAGCAGATATGTTGGAGTTTCATCTTAAACTTCTCTTACCGTACATCTGAAGACATGAACATGTAGAGTCTAGTAGATTAGCCACCTGAAAACCTACTAGCCCTTTCTAGCTTTAGATAGTTAAACAAGAAGCTTTTACAAATAAAGTTACACTTTACACTGTTGTGATATCCCTCTTCTCCCCCCTCCCCAGCATTTTCAGAATCTGTTGAAATAAAATTAATTCAACTCACTCCTGAAAGCTAGGTCCACAGCATCACTGTTCTGCTTGCCTTCAGTGTGAATACTACTCGCAGCAGCAGCACTTAGATGTAAAAAACTCAAATTATCCTAATTCCTCTTTTCTCAAAGATCACTTCATTTTAGAGATGCAGGACTAAGTCCGGGATGCAGACAGCAGTATTAGCTCCTGGGCTAGTAACTCAAAACACAGGACTCTGCTCCTCATGTGCCCAGAGCAGCAACAGGGAAAATAGCTAGACCCTGCAGACTGTACTAACTAGAAAGGGAGACTGAGGAACAGTACAAATCTCTTAGCCAGGATCTCAGCTCTGCTGTTACCAGCAAGTGTTGAAAGATTTCCAGGGCTCTCAAAGAAAAAAAGTTAAATAAAACCACTGAAAATAAAGTCACAGGCAACATGCAAACTCACAGGAATAATTTAAACAGATAGGAAAAAATCCTTACTGCCACTCATCCAAATAAAAAGGTGTATCTAAAGAGTGGAATGATCAAAACCAGGTTTCTTAAAAATGTGACCTGCATCCCCACACCAGTAAAACCAAGGTCTCTCATCCATCCCTTTACTTTGTCCCCACTTCTCCTTACCTACCCCTGAGACTCCTACTCACCTCCCATACTCAAGAAGCAGAAAAAAACAACAGGTAGATGAACAGGGAAGAAACCTGCAGTTGCTCTAAGAAAGGGCACTTAAAGTAAAACAACGTATTTCCTATACAGGAATGCAAAAGCTGTTAATCACTGTTCCACTTCTAAGCCATTTCCCCGTTCCCTTTAGGAAAACAGGGGAAGAGATTTCTAGCATCCAGATGCAAGAAAAGGAATGAAAACAGTATCAACAGATACAATTCAAGCTTCTTCATACTTCAAAACTGCTAGTGTTTGCTCACCTTTAAGGCACACTCATACTTGCTACTCAGTACTTTATAAATGACTGGAAGATGTAAATACAGATTTGCCCTACCCTTGACAGCTCTCCTCAAATGCTCCGTGACCCAAGAACTTTGAATCATCAGCCCTTAAGGCATGAATACAAGAAGAAGTTACGAAAAAACAAGGATACAAACTTACACAACGCTCCAGCAATCCCCAGTAAGGGCTCACCTGTATGAGACTGGAAATTAAACTGCCTGTTCAGGGTAGCCCTTCCCTTGATTACTGCAGATGGTAAACCACAGCACGTTCATCATGGAATGCAAACGCAAAATCATCAGCTACTCCATGCTGAATTCACACGGCAACTTTCTTTGGTGCCTTTTTACTGTGCCCATCCCCTTACTGTTGTTGCAAAACTATTAGTTCTTCCTTCAATACAGCTAATACAAAGTAAGGATCTGTTATCTTAAAATAAGACTGTTCTTCACGGATGGCAACCTTTAGATGATGCTCCCATACAGATCCCATCCTTCGGCTTTTCATGTATGGATTCATCAAACACTAAATTTAATGAAGAAATTGCTGGTTTTATCAGGTCTGGAAAGAGAAATAATAATTTTAAAATGATTACACACATTTTATGCTGTGTATCAGATTTTCTGCAAAGGCAGAAGATGACTTAGAAGTTATGAAGTATAACTGGCAAGTTGGTGGATTTTTTTCATTTTTTGAACATTAGATGAGGGCGTTATCGGGAAGTTTTTATACAAAGTTTTTCAAGTGTTTTTTGTACAAGTTTTGAGGCCATCTCAAAAAAAGTCAAGAGTCTACATAACCTTCACTGAAGCGCTAAATGGCATAAAGGTGACAAAGATCTCTATGCTCTAAAACTACCCTAGAACAATTAACACCAGCAGCTCTAGGCAACGTTTTACATATTCCAAATCTCATATAGATTTTTGAGCCTTAAAACCTCTTTGATAGATTAGGAGGCACCATTATCACTCATTTATAGATTGACAAGCCATAAATTCTGTTTTATGAGGACTTCTCTAAACCTTCTCTGAGAGACAGGACTATTTTTTCTCCTTAACCTAACAATATATCTGCTCTCAAACAATATACATGACAACGGTACCTAAGCATCTCAAAACATTTTGCATCTCACCTTGACTCAATCAGATTATGCTACATATAAATTAGCCTAAAATAAAGATATCTCTTTCCAATAAATTAGTGGTGAATGAAACAAACAAGTGAAGATGCTTTACTAAAGGTGCTACTAAAATTCCAGAATTATATATCATTTTCTCACAGAATCAATATTGTAATGCATATTGATAGTAAAATGCCTATGTTGTACTCATTAGCCTGCAGTGAATCCTTTAGAACTGCAGCAAATATGTATGAGACCTCTTGAGATATTGTCATTGTCTGACACTGTCTTAAGTTTATCTTTAATAGAATTATTCCTGATATACAGCAGTATTATGTAAACAATTTATCAGGATCCAAAGCACATTTCTTTGCCGCAGACTACCTTCATACAGCCTGAGAGCAAGATTACAACTTAATTTCAAGGCTAAGGAAAGAAAAAATCTGGAAAAAGGAGAAAAGAACAGACTATTTTGGGCTATAGCTCTTAACGCACCCAAAACATATTCCCAGCCCACCCTGCTCTTATTGTAAAACAGTCAAACCACAGAATAGCCAACGTGAGTGAACACAGCATGCTCCTTCATAACATGACCATGCTCACTCACCAAATACTGACTCCTCAGCTCAGCTGGACAGAAGAGGCTGTCCTGTCACCACATATCAACGCACCATATATGTATTAAATTAAGCAGGTAATTTTCTATACAGAAGCTCCTTTAATTATATCTTAGTCTTTTGATTTTTAGTTGTGAACCTGTGTCTCCTGAACCTGGATTTGTTAACGGAAGATATGCATTATCTCAAGTAGATGTTTTGTGTATTAGATACTTATTATGGCTAAAAAGCACTTATTAGTAAAACAAGGTCATAAGGGTAAAAGTATGTAATGACTATAATTCATACTGAACAACAGAAAAGACACTTTCATTTACACAGAGTGAGGTGGTGAGAATCTTCCTACTCTTTTTATTAAAAAATTCATCAACCTCTTTTCTAAAGCTGAGTATCGAAAAATGCAAATTAAAAAAACCAACCTTTAAAATGCTACATGCATATACTTTAGCATTTATATTGTAAACCAGGGTGGCCTTCAAGTAGATTGAGAGCCCTTCCATGCCAAATCAATGAGTAATGCCACTTCAGCATTTCAACCGTACTTATTTAATCAAAAAGTAAGCAGAGCTGTCAAGGAAAGCAAGTGTCATCCCACTATTTATTCTTCTAGACTACAGACCAGGCATGTCTTTACTGGTACAGGCAAGGGAAAGAGTTTACAGTGCAAGAAGTCCTTCGCTCTGGATGAAACAAGCTAACCTAATGAAGTCATTTTTTGTCGGTAGAAGTAAAATAACACCTGGCTTTTTGCAGGTTCAGATATATCATTAGAGAGAGAATTAACCCTGACAGCAACACTGCACCAGAAGCTTTAATGAGACTGCTGCCACCACCCTCCTCATTGCAGCATACCTGGAATAGGAAGAGTGAGGCCAAGTCTGTTGTACAAACCACCTCTCAAATAGCACGGGTCTTGCTACAAGCAAAGCATGCACAAGACCTATGAATTGGTGTCAAGAGTATCAACAAAGGTCAAAAGGGCTCAATTTTTCTCTTGTTCCCCATTTTAGGCTCAAAGATCCCTTCCACTAAACCCAGGTGATCTCTATTTCAATGGGAAGCAGTAGCACCAGCCATGTGCAAACTACTTCAAACTGAGGCTTGGGTGGCATTTTTAACATCTCCTGGGCCTCCATGAAAGAGAGATGGAGCCGAGGGCTTGTGTAAAGGTGAATATATGTGATGGCATTATACCCATTACTTTACGACTCCAAATCTTGAGTCGGTCAGAATATATAAACTTACTCTGAGGCTTAAAGCTTATACGGCCGAACCAAGATTGGGTCATGTATCAGTTGCACTAGCTGATACCTACAAGATTCAATTACCAAACAGTTCTTTAAAAAAAAATAAACAAATAAATATCATGTGTAAGTATATAAAGGTAAGCATTAAGTACAAGTACTGTAAGTCAGATCTTGCCACCTGTGTTCCCACATGGTTTAATTTGACTCAAATCTGGAAAAGTGTGTACAAAGGATTTTATTAATAAGACCTCAAATTTGCATCCTGCAGTCTTAAAACTTCCTGGAAACTGGACAGGGAAATTAAATACACCACAACCTGATAAAGCCTAACCATTAAGCTCACACCAAAAGATTTGCTTTCACAAGCTCCTGAAAAACAGACATGGTTCAACACAAGAAACTGAAGAGGGAAACACTTTTAAACTCTAATAAATGAAGAAAGCATTCAAGCAGGATGGGTTCTGCTGAGGAATGATGACTGCTGTGTAGGAACACAAAGATACGCAGGTACATGGGGGGAAAAAAAATAATCTACAGAGCAGATGACTACAGAGGGGAATGCAGCAGCCAACAAGATATCCTACCCTTAACAAAGAAATTCCTCTGGCCATAAAAATTATCCTTCTGCCACAACGAAGAATACATTTGTCAAACCACATTAAGAGCTTGTCAATAGCATATACTTAAAAAGTACTACTCTGAGATATTGCTGTCAGATTGGTAGTCTGGTCCTCAGAAGATATATGGTATTCCCTATTCAAAGTTTCTGACATTTTTTAATTTTTTGTTTTTTAAGAGATCAACTAGAACTTTAAAAAAAAAAAAGTCATACAGAGCCACAGTGTTTGGGACTAGACACTTCATCAAATCCAGCCAACAAACGTAGAGCAAGGTAAGACCTTAAAACTGGTGAAGGAAATCCAGGCAATATAAACACGTTTAGTGTATGTGTAGTTAACAGCAGTTGTTAAGCACAGTAATTTAGCAAGTGACCAGAAATGTGACTATGACAGTGGCAACGGAAGTGTATTTTTACCTAGTTTATAACTCCAGATGTTTTCGTTGCTGACTCCTGTTTCCATCTGAACAAAGAAGTGACCACAGCAGATCATGACTCCATCTTTAAGGGCAAAGTACCAGCAGTGCCATTAAAACCAAAGACAAACAAGGCAGTCTTCCAGGCAGGTAACCAACGGCTGTTATGATACAGCTGTTAGTCAGTTTGCTACGGTTCCTCAGGTTCTACAGCAACCATTAATAAGACGAGGTTTTGCCCTCCTGATTTTGTTTTGTTTCAATTTTAAGTCTTACCCATAGGAATTATAAGGGCCAGCTGAACAGAAATGTGCACTGCTGGAAATGTCGGAGTACAGCTAGGTAATACTAATATTAATAAAGGATCTGTTTTATCTAACCAAGCCATTTCAGAAAGCTACTCACAGGATTAAAGCTCAAACAATACTTTTAAGTCCTAAATACAGAGATCGTGTTTCTTCATGATGCTCACCTTAAACTTGGTAATGGACCAAGCCCAAGAACGATCAGTATCAGGTATCTGAGTGTAGCACGCAGGACTTGGAAAATTCAATATGGGTGAAAGATAAGCATATCTTGCACAGAGACAGCTTCAGTGTCCTTGTCGCCATTCAGAGCTCTGCCAAGCAGCCAAGTGAATTTGCCCAGACACCAGTCAGTGTCACTCTTCATGATGCTCACCTTAAACTTGGTAATGGACCAAGCCCAAGAACGATCAGTATCAGGTATCTGAGTGTAGCACGCAGGACTTGGAAAATTCAATATGGGTGAAAGATAAGCATATCTTGCACAGAGACAGCTTCAGTGTCCTTGTCGCCATTCAGAGCTCTGCCAAGCAGCCAAGTGAATTTGCCCAGACACCATGCAGTGTCACAGCTGCCATTGAGAATTGAGCGGCAGCTATGAAACACCTGCCTCAGGTTCAATCTACTGACCTTGTTCAGGGAAAGTACAAGCAGTAGTTGAAACGTAACAGCAATCAGCCACAGACACTGTTGTTTGCCTTCCCCTCTACCTTTTACATCACTTTTTGGCCAATTTAGTTACTTGGTGTCAGGCAAGACTAGAAAAACACATGCTGAAAGAGAAACCAAACAAGGGCTACTGAATGAATGTTCTCTGAAACACCTTCAAATCAAAGGGTTTTTTTCAGAAATCTGACTACAGACCATAATGTTACAGTAATCTAAAGCCATATGCCACTTCAAATGCAATAAAGATAGGACTCCTGAACCATATGTACACTTATTAACCCAAATATTCAGAGACAGCAGATCCTTCCATCACTGCATTTACTTCCAAAGTGATACTGTTTATCTACACCTGGAAGCAGTAAAGAGGAAAGTAAGAGAAAACTTTTCTTCTCTTTTCATGCTGCTTCTCTTTAACAAAGCATCCTGAAATTGCTTGAGGAAAGTTGTTAATATCTCAAATAGTCTTGTTTTGTTGTCAATAAGAATGGAGGTCAAACTATATACTCCAACTTACAGTATATAAAGAGGAGGCAAATTTACCTACAGTAGTAATATTTAGGTCATTACTATTAGGATAATTTTATGCATCTAACTACCTTTTTTCATCACTTGGACTCTTTATTTTGTCTTGTCAATTAACATAATTTAACTCTGGTGTGTTTCCATAATTTTGCATTTTTTTAGATGCAAAACAACATATAGAAAAGTACTTTCAAAAACCTTCCACTGGGTAACTTTTCACCCACAAAAAACAACTTTCTTGCCAGCCGTACAATGACAAAAACATTTGTTAGCCTCACAACAACATACTAAAACTCCTACATTTGGGGATGAACATCCATCAAGAACAGTGCCTTACAGGTCAGAGTCTGCCAAGTACAGTTTCTGTTTCAACCGTTTAAGTGGATCTGGGACAGCCCGTCCTCAAGTTACAGTATCTTTCCCTTGAACTAATTCCCGCAGTCCGGTAAACTTTCATTAGACATTAAAGGACGCTCAACCTACTGGTGCAGAAGACTTTCAGACGTCAGAACTGAAGTCCCAATCTAACCAATTTCAAGAGGCTAGGATTTCTCTAAATAACCCAAACTTTAGCAACTGTCCTTTTGGCACAGAGAACTCCTCTGGAGCCAAAAGTAGTGGAGGGAAGCAGTCAGTCAGCAAAAAACAGCTTTTTAGCTGTTAAGATTATCGTGAATTTTACACCCATTGAAATCCTTGTAAGTCAGAATCTACCAAGTGCAGTCACTAATCACGAATTTACAATGCTGGGTGTACAGGAACAATTAAAAAAGAAGTGCCAAAGCAGGTCATAAATAGTTCATAAATATCCAGCTGAAATTTGGTTAAGAAAAGCTTCTGCTATACAGCAAAGGTGACTGAGCGTGTTTCTGGTCAGAACAAATGACTGATCACACCCTCATAATTTCACTCCTTTACACAACTTTGTCCAACAGGTCCTTTCCAGACAGCTCTTCCCAGGAGACCAGGAGGATGCAGCTGCGAATTAATGTTGGTACTCTACACCTACTGCCCATGAAGCTGCGAGACAGGAGGCACGCCAATCACCTGATGCATGCTCACAAGCAGACATCCACAGCTCAAACAGCTGGTAATGCTGGTTCTTCAAATGTTGCCTACCTGCTTAACCAAGGTAGAAACTCTGCTCCACCAACCTGGTTCGGGGATAGACTGACCAAGGAAGTTAAAAAATGGGCTGCCTTTTGAGCATGCAAGCCCTTTTCCATGCCCCTTCTTGAAGATGAAATATTACAGTGTTTTTGTTTCCAAGCCAAACTACGCATTCACGAAGCTGAGCATCTACAAAGCTGAAGCACTGGACTTTTCTACAAAAGCACCGAGAGTGACTCACACAGGGAGCCAAACCAGCCCAGGACAAGTGCTTCCTTTCATTTACACTGGAACTACAAAGGCTCTACAGAAACTTAGGGCATATCAGGGCGAGCCCTGAGCTATCAGCGGGAAGTTTGCACACCGAGGGAGAACGGTACCGAGGGTGTTCGATGGGCTGGGTTAGTACTGGATCCTGCAATGCAGAGCGGGAGTCGGGACATGATGGCAGGTTAGGTGCAGCCAGGCGCTTCACGTGAAGCTCTGCTTCACAGACAGTCAGACAGACGGACTTTCACCTCCTGGAGCTGGCCAGACACCCGGGGTCACCCGCACGGCCGGCCGGGGGATCGATGCCAGTCGTTAGCCAGGCACCCGTCACCAGCACACGGGCGAGGCTGAAGGGAAGGTCTGGGTTGACAGCAGCGACAGCCCATGTGCCGCGGCACCTCAGCCTCCTGCCCTCGCCCCAACCCACCATCCACCACCACGACGCTCACCCAGCTTCAGCCGAGGGCACCCGTGGGGAGGCGAGGCAGCCAGGACAGGACAGGCACCGACAAGCCAAAACGTTCCACTCGTTCCGATTTATTAAATTTTTTTTACGGCTTTTTTTC
>VYXH01012181.1:62661-73095 GCA_013397275.1 Burhinus bistriatus | reverse complement strand
AACTTTTAAAAAACACAAAAAAAAAAAAAAAAAAAAAGAAATGGCAATAGCTATTTGAGAATATAATTAACACAATGAATAAGACTAAGCAGCTTATCTGCTGAGGTAATGTATATTTTTCCATCAAACCAATCAGTGCTGAATAATGACTAGCATAATATATCTGGGTAAATATAAGCACTTCTTGTTTCCCTAAGATGACAACTAACTAATCAACACACATTCAAACTGGAGTATAAGTATGATTAAAAATAAAAAACTCAGATAATATGGATTCATTTGAAAAATGCAACCATTTGATTAGAGACACTGTCATGATCTTTGCTAGTTGTCCCCATCTAGGATGACAAACATGTCTATCTGCACAAAAAAAGGCACAAACTGATTGGAGGATAAATCAGGAGGAGATTAAGTATTTAGCATGGTATTTAAAAATGCTCTAATTATACCATAATTAACAACCCTGCATATTAAATTTGCAACTATAAAATATAACTAGGAAAATTATATCTACCCGCCTGTCATAGCAGTACATCGTACTTTACGGATGCTCACTTCATATAATTTGGTTGAAATAGGTGCTTCCTCTGTCTGCAGGCACAGACAGGTGGTGGGTTTCACCCGCTGAGATGTGAACACCTGCCAACACGTGCAAGGACACATATTTAGAGATAACAAAGAGCTCAGAAGTGACTCACTGTGTTCCTACCAGCAAAATATGAGATCTCCTTTGCTTCTGGCCTGGCAGGGACAAATATCATGCTCATGGAAAGTTAGAAAGTGAGTTACTCTCCAGACCTCTTTCCTGAGGTGGAGGACCTCATTTCAGCAGCATCACACTGGGAAGGCTGTGCTTCACCACTTGTTGCAGTGGCTCGTACGTGCTCCTCTGAGGTTCTGGTCTGGTTTATTCCGTAGCTCTTTGGATAAAATGGGCTGCCAGAGCAGAGAAGAAGAGGGCTTGTACGGGAATGTCCTTGTAATAAACATTTTTCGTGTGTCCTGTTTCTTCTTAGAAACTACATTACCGTGTTCACTCAGAGTATCTGAGGCTTGTTTTGTGCACTTTGAGGGAAGGAATAGGCCTCTAACTGAGGCAACACATCACTACTTTAAAGCAGTTGTAACATTATTTTTTTTTGTAGATGTTACACTAGTGTGCTGAGTTGTTAGAACCACAAACTCTGTGGTAGCTCTGCCAGTAACAGCTCTGCAGCCCGAGAGCTGGCAGTCCCTCTTACAGTTCCCGAATTAATTCTCTTGGTTTCAGATGAAAAATGTTGCATAATTTAACAACCAATTATTGATTCCTAAGTTTTAAAGTTTTGGGGTTTGTTACATGTAAAAGAGAGAGGTCAGCAAAGGGCCTCTGAGGCAATTAAGGGACTGGAGCACCTCACACATGAGGGAAGGCTGGGAGAGCTGGGACTGTTCAGCCTGGCGAAGAGAAGGCTCGGGGGGGATCTCATCAATGTGTATAAATATCTGATGGGACAGTGCAAGGAGGATGGAGCCAGGCTCCTTCCAGTGGTGTCCAGCAACAGGACAAGAGGCAACAGGCCCAAACTGGAACACAGGAGGTTCCCTCTGAACTTCTTCACTGTGAGGCGACCAAGCACTGGCACAGGTTGCCTAGAGAGGTTGTTGTATTCTTGGAGGTACTCAAAAGCCATCTGGACACGGTCATGGGCGACTGGCTCTAGGTGGCCCTGCTTGTGCAGGGAGGTTGGACAAGATGGCTCCAAGATGTTCCTTCCAACCTCAACCAGTGTATGAAAGACACTCTCCCTCCTCTGATACCTCTGATCAGATACTCTCTCTTCTATGGTATTCTGCAAAGAGGAGAGATGAGCTGGTAAGACTGCGTGTGAACGTATCTGCTAGCAAGAGAATCTGATGTTCCCCACGACAAAAGAAGTTACTCCACACAATCTTATCAGCACTCTGGAAATTTCATAAATTACCTATTAACAGGTATGTGGTCTGCATATTGCTCATCTGCAAATACTTTAACAGCGTTTACTCCCAATAGTCCCTATTCTGATTTCTTTAAACAGTTACAATGTATTACCTGATGATAAATGACAATAGCAAAGAAGCCTTTTTTTTTTTTCCTAGGAAGAAGGGATGATCTATCAGACTGGGTGAAAAAAAATAAATCTTAGCCATGTAGGATCAAGTATCTCTGCGCTCATAATTTCATTATGAAACACGGACATAATCAGATTTTGGTGTGGACAGATGTTTATCATGGGGGAAATCTTAGTGAAAGAACACACTGAAATCTAACGAAGTGTCACCAAGTACAAAAAGTTATTCCTTGGTAAGTTATTCCTGGAGCTTGTAGTGCTATTTTAGACCCTGTTCTTTGATGAACAACTAACATCATGTCAAACTAAATAATAAAATTGGTTAGTTAGAAACTTAAGTATGTTGCTGTACAGCAGTCAAGGTCTCTTGGTACTGATCATAGGCATGTTAATAGACTATTCATTATGCATAGCTTTTGAATTCAATGCCACTCATTTTGCTTACATCTTTATTACACTGCTCTGTAAAGTTGCCTTCATAATTAATTTCTACAGGAAGGGCAATTCAATTCACTTATATTAAGCAATTTTGCGGCTTATGAGAAATAACCCATTGCCCTGCTTCCTCAACAGGCTTTCCATCAAGTATTTATGTGCAACTGGAGCCACTTTGTCTGTCTGTCTCTCTCTCTCTCTCTCAGTTGAACTTTGCTTACAGCTCAACAGCAGTTGATGCTTTTGTTCCTGTTGCAGACTTGTCCATTTTCTGGTGCTTGCACTACCTCCGTTTTCGCTACATAATTAGGGTCAGATGCTAGTTCCTGGAATTAAAGGGCATTTGGGCTCTCCTTCCAACAAGCCCTTCTACTCCCTTCTTGCAAAACAAAGCCGTCACATGCATTCTTCAGATGGTGTTGGATTACATTACACCACTTGACCACACTTGCTATGCTAAGATAATTATGCCAGGTATTTTGCTGATAAAAATCACCATGGCATTGTTGTATGCTGTGGAGCTCTATCGATTCATGCCAGCAGAAAATTGAGCTCTTTGTAAGAATTTAGGGACAGAGACAAAGCTCAAAGTTGCCATAAGGATTCTCACCAGGTTAACCAGCATTTCTGGAAGTCCGTCAACAAGGCAGAAGTAAAGGGACCAAGAAGTAAGCAAATTTACTTCTATAAAAATATCAGACAAACTTTATCCCACTTGCCCAACTCTTCATCGTCAGGTACCAAAGGAATATATCCTTTGCAACACTCTTCATTTTGCTGATCTGCCGAGGCACAGGGCAGCTCCTACAGCTCACTCAAAAGCTGTTACTGGCCATACTATAAAGAGATAAAGAAATTGTGTAATGAATCTTGCACTAGAAATTCCAATGAGCTCATACAGGGCTGTTCAGAAGAGGAAAAAACTGCTTGCAGTGAGGTTTTAGTGGGACTAAAGTTGGCCCAAAGTGTTAACATTTCAGAGGACTGCCTGCTCTTGGAGCCTACGCAGAGCAACTCGTTCCTGTGAGCCCTCGGCCACTCGAATGAGCTCGCTGTGTGGGTCACCTGGAGCCGGGGTTCACCCTGTAGCTTCTCGGTGTTACGTGGCCTTCTAAAATGTTGCATGTTCCCACTAGAGTCTGAAACTGAGAATCGCAGACAGTGAAAATGGAGAAGAACCTCACAGGGCAGCACACCCACCAGTGATTGCCCCCATGGAGTGTTTTGGCCAACAGGACACTCCGTTGTGTCTTCCCTATCAAAACAGGTCATACAAGAACTCCTTAGAGTGAACACTGGGGGTAAAAATCCTGCTTGCCACACTAAAATTAGTTTTCAGTAACCATCTTGACTTTAAAATTATTCTTAGATCACGCTATTTTAAGTGAAGTTTGCTGTATTCTTTGGATGAGAATATATACTATTTCTATCACCAGAAGTAGTATATATCATATTCTCACTCTGCCAGTGCTTTTTATTTGTATACTCATTCTACATTAAGGCTTGTTAGTCAAAGTAGATAGCAAATCATACATTAACTACATCTCTGCGTCCAATCAGAAGATTATTTTGGGGATTAATTGCATTCCTTTTAACTCACTTCCTTCACATTCCAAATATCAAGCATATGTTTACTCATATATAATAAGATACCATAAAACTATGTGAAAATACTGCTTTAATGCAAAAAATGGAGGCAGTCTTGGAAAAAAATTATTCCCTACATTGTACAAAACTAGTGCAATGCAACAATCTGATAAATCAGAGTGTTCTCACCAGGTGAGTTGTTTTGTCAGTTGAGTGCTTGAAATACTATCTAATGTCTCTGTGGAAATGGCTGAAAGAAACAACAGATGTCTCAGATTTTTGCCTTTCATGTCTTATTAAAATCAAGAGAAGATGGAGAGGCAAACAAAGGGTTACTCATCATTTTTCTCTCCCTGGAAGAAGTTCCTATGAACACCGCCTACAAGAAGAGGCAGTGATAACTGAAAGACAAAAAGCATTTTAGATAATGATGAGCATTAATAAACCAAAAGGTTCACTGAGAACACTATTCCCAAGGATTAAAGGTAGAAAGGAGCAGAGAAATTCTGCAAGCCGCTCATCTGAATAACATAGCAGTGCCACTGCCGCCGTCAGCATAGACATCTTGTGTTATTCCCCCCCAAAATGCAGTAAGATGGGAAACTCTGAAGGAGATACCTGTGATCTGATTTGTGCTGGATCCTTTTGACTTCACTGTCTCATTCAGACTTGTGGCTGTGGCCTCTGAGCCACATCCCTGCTCTGCAGGGACTGAAAAGCTGTTTACCTAAGTAAGGCTCAAGCTACTTTGAGCATCTAGCTTGATGTTTACAGCAGAGCTTTC
Source organism: Burhinus bistriatus (assembly GCA_013397275.1). Taxonomy (NCBI): domain Eukaryota; kingdom Metazoa; phylum Chordata; class Aves; order Charadriiformes; family Burhinidae; genus Burhinus; species Burhinus bistriatus. Next base: position 68,199 of record VYXH01012181.1, on the reverse strand, counting down.
CACTGCCATCGTCTAAGATGTCTCCACCTCCTACTTTCATCAGCTCCCCACACTGCCTCGTATGTGAAACAGCAACATTGGCCATTGTTGATTATATGCTAAACAACAGGAAATATTAAAATCTGCTTCACATTGCTATCGTACCCACTTACATTTTGTGCTAGAAGCCAAAGCAAACACCCAATCCCTTCTTCTATTATTTTTTCCCCTTCTGTTCCTGGAGGAAGATGGATATGTAATTTGCATTGGCTATACCAAGCGCCCCCCGATGAAAACACTTAGAGAAAATGCATATGCAAAGTGTGACCCACGCACTATTTCTGAGTCTGTATTTCAGCTCTGGGAAGAGCGAGTGAGCACGCACTGGGCATCAGACGTTCCACCAACGCCCCTCGTGCCTGTCACTGTGCATTTGGCGTCACGCAGCCCACCGGAACGGCTGGCCGGTGCAGGCAGCATGCCGCGATGCCGCCCGTGATGCCCACTGCCCCACTCACACCATGGCTCCTCGAGGCTGCCTTTTCCACCACTCCCGCACCTCCGTAGGCAAAGGGCCAAGCATTAAACTCTGAATCATCCCAGGCTGCGTACCGCGGAGCTCGACAAAACATCAGAGAAGAGGTGCCAGAGCAGGAGATCAGACTGTTCTGCAGCATAAGCCACTTAAAGATGTGCAGAAATCCAGCTGATACACTTAAAAAAATAAAATAATCCTGCTTTTGCATTCCTGAGCTGAAATTCTGTAGAGGAGTTCACACAGAATAGGTTAGCTTTGATCTTAAAAATGTTACGCTTCAAATAAAGAAGCTGAAGAGACGGTGTTTCTTTCCTTGGTTGTTTTCATTTAAGGCCTCAATCCCGAGGTGTTGACACCGATGGGCTGTGCTGATGTTAAGTGCCGCTGAAAATTGTCAAAACCAGTCTTTAAACTGTTCAGTGAATGATCTCATATGTAATGCCAAAGGCTACAGGCACTGAAAAGGGTTTGGTTGGTGAGTGGTGTATGTGAGCATGCTTTGAAAGAAGACTGTCCTCAGGGACTGTCAATTAGAGGGCCATAGAATCATTTTTAAAAAAACCCTATAATTGACTAGGTTTTGGATACTCCCTACAAGGATACAGCACTATGTATTTATAAACAAGTGCATGGGAATCAAGACACTTTTGTACACACTGTAAAAGGTTTCAGACTAACCGTAAAGCAGGACCAGTTTGCTTTTGTCTATAGCATTGTCAAAAACATAATGATACGGACTAAAGAATTCAGTGGCAAGTTTCTGGCTAAAGCCAAATTTTGGAATTGTTTCTGTGGTTACCTACTGATTTTGGGTACCTTAAGGAAAAAAAAAAAAAACAAAAACAAAAACACAACCGAAAAAACTTATTGCCACTTGGTTGGGAAGCTGTAGCACCTCACCACCTTGTGGCAGCTCTAAAAACCCAGCCAGGGATCCGTGCGGTGGCCAGGAGACCTCTTGGCCACACGGTTTGGTTTTGCCAAAGCAGAAGGCTGGGAGAGACGGGGCAGGGGCATCCTGGAGAGGGTGGCCTCTGCACCACCTGGGCTGGAGCAACCTGGAGATGGGCAGCGACAGCCTTTTTGACTCAGAAGGGTGAGGGGGGACATGGTGAGAGGAGGTGGTGTACACTGAGGCTGTGGTAAGAAGGAGGAGATGGAGAGGATGGGAGTGAGAGTCACTGGGGAGAGTATGGAAAAAGAAGGGAGAACAGCTGGGAAAACAGGTGACGTGGGGATCAAAGAGGGTCAGTAAGGTCCATAATACTGGAACCCATTGCTCAGCTGCAGTGGATCCCACTATTTCCAAGTGTCAGATTCCTCCTTGACCCCACAGCTGATGGTGGAGCCCACTGTAAAATCTGGTGGGGTGTCCACACAGCAGTGACCCCCTCCTCTGGCTACCAACCCCTTCAGACAGTAGCTCTGAAAAATTCATCCTCGGTGATCGCTCAAGTTGGGGGGAAGCTCAAGACTATTCCTACCTGCCTCCTGTCCCTCCTCCCACTGGGTTTTAGTATGCTAAAACTTAGGAAATAGCGTCCAGAAGTACAACATGAAGCATTACCCAACTGTGGAGCACTTGCAAGTTTGTTCCCACAGCAAGCTTGGCTTGTCTTACTTTATCTGTACGCTTGAGGATGCAGTCTTTCGTACGTGACCACATAATCGTTTTCCCTGTGGGACCCATCTTATTCCTTCCACTGCTACTATTAATAGTAGCTCTGCCCATCTTGTTGCAGGAGCTGGAAGATGGACAACTAAATGCCAGAACCTGTTAGAGGTAGCTAAGGAAACGTTCTGTTAAAGATAGTATTTATTTTTTTTAAAGTTTTATCTAAGATCCCTTATATTGTTTGTTAAGAATTTAATTCCATTTTCTAGACTGAATTTACATTTGGGGTTTTTTCTGGAATATGGGGAGTTATGGTATAATTTTAGGCCTGGGTTTATAGCACAAGGTAAAAACTTCTTTCCTCTTGGTGGTAAGCAGGTGTATGTGTGGATTAAAAAAAAGACCTTTGAGTAAATCAGGTGTTACAGTTATTCTCACACTTCTCAAAACAACGCGTGCCAGCTCAAGAAATCACAGGTAGAATAAGAGAGCGCCATTCCTCGCTGCTTACAGAAAACCTTTCCTACTTCCTAACGCATTAAGAAGAAATACCAGAAGGCAACTCATTTCTACAAAAGCTGCTTGAGCCTGAGCATGGCACCACGATGCCCTGATGTGGAAGAGCTACATTTGAGCACTGAAGCCACGGCATCAGCTAAGCAGGGAACTCCCCTGGGGTACGGTAGGAAACAGTCCCACTTTCTGCTGCTGGCTGCCCTGCAAGAGTACCCTAGAAGAATGCTCCAAACTGTTCGGTGCATCTTGATCCACCGCTTCAGCACGTTTTCATTCTCCATTTAGGTTTTCCAATACTTAGGTGAGATACCCTCAAACTTAATACTCGGATAGATTGCCTGCCCAAAGTCTTGGACTCTGAACCGTACAGGAAGGGTAGCCAGAGCAGTGCAATGGCCATGTTGAAGTAACTCGTATCCAGACCAGAACATCTGCAAAGTTGCCACTGCAGAAAAAGCAATCCCTGCAGGAAAAGTAATCCCTGTTCTGAGAAGTTTGCACAGCTGAGTAATACTGGTGAAACTGCTCTGATGCCTGCTGGGAAGAAAACACCAAAACTCCTGTGTGACTCGTCTTCCCGGGGCTTTCATTTCCGGAGCAACCAGTTAAGGAAAAGCCTTAAAGACTGTGATTTTCAGAAAAAGCTGAGTGTTTATCAACCTGAAGTCAGCTAAGGCCTCTAGGTGGTATTATAAGACAAACACAAAATAACTACCCTTTTGAGGATGGAAAGTTAGGCGTGCAACTTTGCAAAGAAAAGGTTTGGGTCTGAGCGCTCTAAACAAAGGCTCTAATCTTGACAATTCGTCGCTGGAGCAGGCATTCACAGCGGCAGGTGCGGGAGGAAGGAATGGAAAAGGGAACGCCATGAAGGGGGCACTAACCCCGCTATTAGCCCAGGCTGCTGTAACACACATTCCTGTCTCACGATGGGATTACACCTACAAGTCTGGGCAGCTCCATCCCCTCCAGAGAGGGGAAGATATGGAACCACTTTGTTCTCTGCTGTCACTGAAATCAGGTCGCCCATGCCTATGTCACTGCTCACGTGAGACCACTGAGGCAGGAGAGTCATCCCTACGGTTTATGCAACACCACCAGCTCCAAGATGTTTACAGACTAGCTGTTGAAATAGGCATAGCATGGCTTCGTAGTAAAAATGTCACACCAACACTTTCACCCTGACTCTGGGTCCCCACGCCGAATGAACTGTCCTACGGCCACACCAGCTTTTGCAGAAACTGCTCTCCCCTCCACCAAACACATACGCACGCCTCTGAGCTGGTCTGGAGGCAGCAGAAGAGCCAAGAACAAGCAGTCTTTATTGAACAGCAGATTTCCTTGGAACAAACGTTTGGCAAAAAAATACTTTCACCCTTTTACTTCCTACAGTGCCTCAAGAATTATGTCTGTTTAACTAGCATGTGCTTATTAAACTGGTAAAGAAGGCGTTCTGGTGTGGTTAGTAAAAAACACAGGCAACTGTGTATTGCATGGGACACGGTCCAGCTTGCCTAGCTCATCTGAAGAGCCTGTTCTGCCTTGTCATAAATGGCATTTGACTTTTATAAAGGAACCGGCTATGTTTTATGGAAGTAAAGGCAGATCCTCCAACCAAATCTGTTGTCAGGAAGAGTCTGGAAACGAAGGTGGCTTGCAGAGGTGAGAATCGCTGCCTGTCTGGGGAGAGCTGGCACCACAGGTCTATGAGATGTCCTCCAGTTCTGGCTCTGGTGTAAGCATCAGAGTTAGTAATGAGTCTCAAGCCCATCCAGGCCTGGTACAGTCCTTGGCATGCACCGATGGTGATTTACTCTCTATTCTTACTCTTTCTGCTGAAGAACAATGGATTGCAGTCAAAAACCACTATAAATTGTTCCAACCACAACTCATTTATACCATTTACCAGTGCTGACAGATGCTAATACCTTTCTGTCTCTTTCTAGAACCAATTACAGCAGCAAATAAATCTTGACCCAGTCTGAGCTGGCAACCTAAAGATGCACAGTTTGGATTTCAATCTCCTCTCTTATGCTGTCTCACCAGAACACATTCCACACATCCAGAGCTACTAAAAGCCAGCCACACTTTCAGTAAATTTAAATTTATGGACCAGATGATCCTTGAGGTCCCTTCCAAAGTGGTATTCTATTCCATGAAATTTTCTAGCTTTGCTGCTTCTAATGCTTTACTGTCTTTGTCTCTGGTCTGGACAGTATCTCAGTAATGCTTTTGAAATGTGTCTTAGCCTTGAGTTCCAGGTTAAGAACCAACTGGCTTTTGTCAAACATCAGAAAATCATCCTCCCATCAAGAACACAGCAGGAAAATATCTTCAAAATACCCAGTGCTTTCCAGTTCTCTGATGTCTAGGATGAAGCTAACTGCCTCCATGGGACTACATCAAGTTCAAGGTGTCTACAAATGGTCAATTATTTGGACAGAAGCGTATGAAGACGGGAAGGGGTGAGGAATATCAAACAAATGAAAGACGAGGACAGATCACAGTAGGAATGAGAGTTCAACTAGGTGGGCAATATTTAGCATAGGAAGAATCAGCCTTCTAGTGTGTACTTTGTCTCCCCCTGCCTTTCTGCCCTCTTCATTTCTTTCACCTGCTCAGCACATTGAAAACATTGCACTGATCGGGTATTTTCCAGGTTCCTTCAGGTTCCAGGTTCCCTCTGGCTATGATGCCCACCACCCACCCATTGGAGCTGGCACAGGGATTCCCCACCTGGAGTTGCTCAGGGTTGTATTCAGTTTGTTTGCATTGCAGTGGCACGTAACCAGCTCTAGCTGAACCCTATGCTCATCATCCTAGCTGCCATAAAAACTCCTGGAGACAGTATACCAGTTAAACCTCTCCACCCCCATCCCCTCCCCCCCCC
>VYXH01012181.1:27832-62623 GCA_013397275.1 Burhinus bistriatus | reverse complement strand
AAAAAAAAAAAAAAGAATCAACTTCAGTAGATAATGCAAACAGAGACTGGTAGAAAGGAAGCGCTACCAGTGTTGTCATTAGACAGCCTCTGTTGCTGTTTTTCCGTCTCCTTTTGCCTATCAGCAGCCCCTGGGCTCAAGGCTCTGGGCCTTTTGTCCTTGCTTTGGCACATTCAACATGTGGGATTCATCACCCTCATAAGGGTAGCATCTGCTTTTAACTATGCAGGAATTCTATAAAGCATTGTTATCATTGCTCCAAGAGAGCAGAGCTTTCAGCACAGGTCATACAGATGAACTGAAAGAAGATTTTCAGGATTAATAGGTCTGAAATATTTCTGACAGATCAGTTAAAAGATGCATTAAAGCAGAATATAACACTCGCCAAGCTCAAGAATTGCTTTTCTTTCCTTGACTTCTACCCATTGGAGCAAATCCCGAGCCACTAAGTCAGCTTGTTGACATACTAGGGCAGGAATAACTGAACACCACTAGTAAAAATGCATCACAAAAGCTCTGTAATAATACTCTGTATCCTAACTCCACATTACTGGTATTTATAACAGTCATTCTTCATAGGGCTGCTCAGTATTCGGGGCAGCCAGGAACAACTTTCATTTTAGATTATTGTTACTTAAGGTACAAGTGCATCTCTGTTGACATAAACTTGGAGAACTATATCCAGGGAACAAAAGTCAGCTCTGCCTTCCATGAAATTAAATCAAGAAAGACAACTGCAACAGAGGACGGTGACAGGGAGTCTACTGTTGAAATATTAGTGTTATAACCAGAACGATTGCCTTCCCACTCTGTTTTGATATAGATCAGGAGAGAACCTGTATTTTCAATTGAAGAGAGGGATAGTGGACACCCTGGAGGAGCCACCAAGAGGAAGTCAAACATCTCCTTGCCAAGTCACCAGCAGTGGTGGAGGAGTTGTTCCCACCTCCTGGCCATTGCATGGATCAGGGAGGTCTGGGCCCCCATCCCATGCACTGCAGGGCTGCCTAAAGAGACAGGGAGTGGACAAAAACATCTTCGCAGCTGCTTAGCCATCAGCAGCTGCTCCAAACAGGAGCCACCTCTTAGCAGGTGTCTCTACGTGGGCAGGGACACTGCAGCACTTCATCCTCCCTGTGCTCACAGACAGACTACACAGTCACGCCTGAGATGATGGTCAAGCTGTCGATGCTTCATCTCCCCTAAATAACACCACTTATCCTATGCAGCCGAGTTTACTTTCATGGCATTATGGAATCCCTGGACACTTACAACTGCAGACACCGCATTGACTAATGCTTCAGCCAATATTACGTGTATATAGTTCAAAGTTAACTGCATGACTGATTCATACTGAAGGAGGGTGGCCTATTATCCATCCTGGGAATAAATGTAGGTGCTGCATAAACGCACTTAGCTGCCAAATACAAACTGGATTATGGCTTTATTCTTATATAAATAAAACACCAACTCTCTCCTATAATGGTAAACAGGAACAATATTTAAAGGACCTAAAGTACATGATGAGCAGTCTCAACCATTTTACAAAAGGAAATGTAATAATAGAGGAAGAGAGGGGTCTTATAAAAATATTATAATGAAAATGGCATTCAGAAATCCATTAGCAAGTGACTGTGCTTCATCACAGCACTGGGAAAGTATTTTAAATGTAAGCAAAGATCTTTGCTTTTAAAATCCTTAATGAAGATGTCAAGTACTAAAAGCCACCGGGAAGTCTTAAAAAATGAAAACAAGACCATGCAACAAAGCTAACACCTTGATTCATAATGGATTACAAGTCGATACTGTTGTTCTTGCCTACATTACTGCAGACTACCATTATCTGAGTGAATGATACTACAAAACTCATGTACTTTTTATTCCTTGGCCTCTTTGTTTCTGGTAAGATTTGCTTCATTTATTGATCTCCCTGATGGGTACCATAGCAATGGATGAAACCGGAGCATTTATTTAAACTGCTTTTTATTAAGATAAACAAAATACATTTGGGTGAAAACTCAGAACACTAAGAAAAGATAAAATAGGCACTGAAAAAAGCTAAGGAGAGTACTTGCAGAGGGTTGGCTTTTGAAACCTGGCTTAAAGTCCGTACTTTTGGCAGGAAATGCAGTGTAATCTGTACATTGCAAAACTCCCAACTGTTTTTAAGGAGAAAGTTAGGATTTAGTAGGTGCAGAAGCTCCTACTTGGGCAAAGGGATCCTGTATCCAGTAGCAACATCTGGAGTTCAGAACCTCCCAATGCAGATGGTGAAGACACTGCTACTTAAAGACTTCTTCAAAATGTCTTGCACCAAAAGGGAGCTTTTTTCCCAGAGATGTATACTTCAGACAAAACCTGTGATTTTTTTCTACGACCACATTTTTTTTTGACAAGTGCTCACCTTCTGTCACTTTGTTGTCAGGTATGGCTATAACAGGGTGTGTTGTGCAGCCACTGAACGTCTGTGAGGAATGCCAGGGCACTTTGTAAGGGCAGAACTTCACTTCAAACAACTCATTCAGTAGCACATTGCTTACTCTGCCACATCAAGGAAGAGAAAATGCAAAGTTTTTGCAAGAAGTTGCAAAGCCCTGTAGTTTACCCTTTGCCAAGAAAAGAAGTGAGGAAAAGCAAACTGATACCTCATATTTGTTAATGCAAGCCATGATTAAAGGAAGAATGGCTTCCGAGATAGGTGGTATCTGAGAAAAGGATATTTTTTAAGACTGCATCCTTTGCTTTCATATTTGGAGTGTCTTCTGCAGCAAGAACAAATGTCGTGCCTGGGCTAGTAATGCTGTAGAGCTCTCCTCCATCTCCCACTGCCGTGCTTCAACCAGTGCATTTGTGCAGCAGGTCCTGCTTAATCCACATTTCATATGTAGCGAGTCTTCCTCACAAGGACCGGGGAGGATGGGGATGTCCCACGGCCGGACAGCAAGGCACATCCCTCCACATGGGCAGGTATTTCTGGCATATGGCAAGTTCCGTCTCTCATCGCTGGCCTGTACAAAAAACTTATCTATTCAGTGGGACTCCTGTATCATCATTTTCTTACTGATGCAAGGGCACTGTCTCAGCTCCTCTGGATATTGTATTGTCGTTTGCAGGCATGCTCATCCTGCAATACATTACACTGCTGGACATGTAGAGAAAAGCAGTCATACAAACAGTAACTGAAAATTAACTGCTTGGCTAGGGCTGAACTCCAGCACCTTTATGGTGGGAAATAAAATCCCTGAAAATAACCAGTTGTAAACAGTCCCCAAGGTCTCACCTTTGGCGACCATTCCATCAGAAGTCCGACATATCCCTGGACTCCTGGGTCGCTTTCTGCTACAGGCAGCATCTGCTCCTGTTTTGCACTTTCTGAGTAGGTATGTGAGTAGCACAGCCTCCTTGCATCTGCTTTGCAGTGCAGAAAAGGTTAATGTTCAACCCTAGATTGAATCAACCTGGCTTTGAGCTCTCAGTTATCCTAGATAAAACGAAGTACGCTTTTCTAAGGTGAGAGAAGCTGATGTAAGGGCACGCAGCTGCATAAGGGATGAGTGATTAACTTCCTTATGCCTGATGGAAAAGAAAAGTCAATATCTTAAGTGTAACAAAGTTGATGAATTGTGGGATGAGAGAGGTGGATCTTGCATTTGAATAAAAGATAATGCAGCAGGCATTCAGGGTTGTGAAACTACTGTTTATGCACTCCACAGCTTAACGAATAGCATAACAATATATAGACATTGATTTTATAAGTTAACATAATGATTTCATACACAATAGCTATTATGAAGCAATGTATTGTTTGTTTTTTCTGTCAATGCCCAGCAGTAACTGGTTATTTGCTGTTTCCCTGCATAAGAGGGGAGTTGGCAGGAGTCTTAGCTTGAAGCCAGACATAAGACTCATTTTTAAATGGTTGGTAAGAGGCCCTCAAATGTGCTACTTCAGTTAAGCCTTGTGAATGTCAGTACACATTTCTTCAGAGATCTGAATTCGTGCAGGTAGTTTTTCTCTCTCCAAGCCTCAATTTACCCTTACAATCCAGATTCTGAAGCCAGGATGGGAAGATGACTCCTTTTTCCTCAAGCGCCAAAGCTCTTTGCACACAGCTGCCTCTGGCATGATCTTTTGCTGCTCAGGGACCTTGAGCCAACAGCGAACATCCAGGACGTGCTGTTCAGCCCCGTGCATCATGTCACACAATACCTCTCCTACACTTACAAGCTCCCTTTTAGGACCAGGTAGCCACTACCCACACTTACTCTGATTGCAAGGCTACTTATATGCTAAACTAGAGGATGGGCAATATCTAACCACCTATTCATAGCATCAACCTTACCTTACAGCTTTTCTTTCTCAGGGCTCTTTTCGCTACATACTTGTAGAAAGTAATGATTTCCCCTTTTTTCATGCTCATTTTGATAGGATGAGCAAGGAAAGCTCTGTTGGTCTCTCTGAATCAAAGATTCTCCATTTCCCAAACTTTCAGCCCTTTGCTCGCTTACCCCACTCCCCTCCTCCTTCGCACTACACAATTAGTTGCTGTCTTAGTAGTCAAACTTAAGTACAACTTGTTCCATTAACTCTACACAGGCATGGTGACTGCCATGGCTAGTAAGCTTTGAGCAGGACCTGCTCAAAGCTTGACTTAAATGCTCAAGCTTAAATGCCTGTGTTGCATTCAGATCACTATGGCACGAAGAACAGGCTCCAACTTTTGCCTTTGTGCTTGGTTTCCAGAAAGGCACTGCCCACTTAGGACCTCAGCTCAGATGAGAGAGTCCATCCAATTCTCCACACCCAGGACCAAGGGGAACCTCATGATTCAAGCAACCCTTCCCTGCACTCTCTGTCCAGGTACCCTGCAGTTTACTGCTACAAGGATTCACAGCAGTCAATAGCAGAAATTGCCTAAAAGTTTTTTTAGGCAAAAACGGCTTATTTGAGATAACTCGGCATATAAAAGATTAAGGTGCAACAAGCCAGCCCAGTAGTTAAGAATAGAACTTAGATCAAGGTACACACACCAGTGATGTGGAGTTAGGCAGAAAGCGGCCCATCAGCCAAGCACACAGGACACAAACTGTTGCAGAGACATGCTCAAACCAAGCTGAGATGAACTGCACAAAAGTGTTCCCCCTCTGTGGTGCTGCTTTAAATAGACCTGCGGCTCTCAGCAGGGTGAGCAGGGGTGTAGGTAGGACCTGGTAATTGCTTGGTGGCCTCAGCTGGGACAGCTTATGTCCCAGCCCAGGAGCCTGATGCTCGTCAGTTGAGCAGCATGACCATATGGGAACAATGTTCCTCTGCCCCACTTCCAGATCTCCCTCTTTGCCTTTTCCCTCAGCTTCTCTGTCTCACACTACTTTTCTTTTTTCCCTTTTTCAGAATTTTTCCATTCTTTTCACAAAGCAGGCAGGGATGAGAATATTTGGGATACAGGGACCTGCTTTTCTAAGCCCAGTTAAGTCACTTGTTGATGGTTTCTAATGGTTGCCCATTCAGAAGGTGTTACAAAGGCTATATCTATGTTGATAAACAAAAGAAGTCCACTGTTCCCAAGGTCAACAAGCTCAGCCTGGCTTGTATCCTTGCTGCTCAGGGCCAGTTCCTCTGGATGGGCCATGTTTACACTACACTGAAGGTGGCTGTCAGTATTTCCTAGGCACACTATGGCCTTAGACAAAAATAATTGTATTTTACGGTTTCTTTTTAACTTTCAAAATACCTGAAATAAGACAAGGGCTGTGTTGCAGCTCATTAGATTTTTTTAAAAATATTTTTAATTAGCATAAACCAAGACTATGTGTTGTACACTGGGGTTGAGAAATGAGGGGTCTGTGACAATGTTTGGGACTGCAAAGCCTGTTGGGATAATGCCAGAGGAGCCAAACTGCATGGTATCATAGGACACGCTACCTTCTGGGAGCAATCGCTGCAACAACCTGTCCTTAAAGTTACCTTGGAGACTTAGCTATAGCCTTGAGACCAAGCTGGGAAGTCATCGAAGCAATATAGTTGATGGGAGGCCCACGCGTCCAGCCTGCTCCTTCCCTTCTTTTATTTAACTGCGTAGATGTACCCAAAAATGCCAATTCCCCTTTCCTCAGGAAACAAGGAGTACCTCCCCTGCCTTCTGTTGCTAGTCACCTTGTGAGGCTGTCCAAATCCACACAGCAACGGCAAATTCACCTGGAAGCCCAGTAGCTCCTTTTCGATACCTCTTTCACCTGTGGTGGCCATCCTGAGTCATCAGACACCTTGACCTCCCAGTGACTGGGAAAAACACACACGTAATGGAGGGTCTGGCATGGTGCATTTAGCACAGGCAATTTTTAATGATTATACTGCGATACGGTTAGAAGAGGAAAGTCTTCCTTGTTAGAAACAGGAGGGAAGGAGCTGCATACCTCTACTGCTCTTCCTTTTTAATCAGTGTTTTAGGAGACCTCTCCATTTAGGAAATTTCCATAATGAGCCGTGCGATGGGGTGGGTGAGACATCTTTGAATATATAGAGAAGAAACATGGCCCTGTTCCCCCATCTATCACCCGCCTCTCTCCTGCCCCGAGATTTTAGGTGTCACTTTGCTGACATAGGTTTTCCAAGTGGCTGTGCCTGATGATTTGGGGCCAGGAGTGAGAGAGAAAGAAGCGTTGCCCTGCAAAACCAAGAAGGGCGCTAGGGGGACAAAGGGATGGGAAGGGAAAGCAAAGCTGATGCTGGGAGCGTGAGGCCAGACACGCATGTTTTGAATCCTGGCTTCGTGTGGACTTAGCAAATGGCCAAGTGTTCAGGTCTAATGAGAGAGTTGGTGATTTCTCATAGGTCACGTGCATATCAGACCCAACGCTTTCCTGAACTGGGTTATGCAAAGTCCCGTTATTTAGTGGAAGTTGTGCATCTCTCTGAGGACAGTGGCTGTGTGGTGGGACAAAGACTCGCCATCCCCTGAGTGGGAGAGATGTTAAGAAAATAAACATTCCGAGAGTGAAATGACTTGTGCAGACTGAAACAGTGAGTGTGTGTGTGTGCAGCGTCCGTGGGCATGTGCACCGGCTGGTTCTCTCTGACGCATTTGATGGTTTAAGTAATACCTGCCAAACCCCAGGCCTGATCCTTCTTCCTTCTTTGAACAGCTCGTGTCCTTTTTCTTCTAATTTGCAACGACCTTACTGCTCTTGGGTGGTGGCAGAGAGAATTCACCGTTCAAAAGCATCTTTATTTGTCTGATTTACTGTACCAAGCTGCCTACTCTTGTGGGCAGAATCAGAGCCATGCCTCTTCTCCCTCCGTAGTAGCAGGGAATTGGGATCTCTACATAAGATCTGGGGGCCAAAAGACTTTTAGCCATGCCGGTGTCAGTGGAGATATTCTGGCATGCAGCTACTGAAGCTCTGGTCTGATATTACTGGGTCAGCAAGGAGTTTGATGTTGCACCCTCAATGGGCCCTTTTTACTCTTACTATTTTTTCTGCAAGAAAATAAAGCTTTGAAACTGCTCAAATGTTGTGGGGCTTGTCTTATCGTGTGTAATTTTGAAGCATTTGTTCCAGGCACACTACAATTTTTGCCATTTAGTGATTACCTTTAAATTCTGCGAAGCCTTTTCTCATGTGCCCTTGTGCGGCGCTTTGGGAGATTGTCTGATGTGAAAGGCACTATTACACATTGAACTGATTATTGTTGTTTGTTGCTGTTAACACAGACAAGAAACCCTCCTGGCAGGGAAACAACTTCTTTGCTAATAAGTATTCATAATTTGTATTTCAGCAAAAGATGTAAACATATATTATCATTAAATAGGCTGTAATTTTAATTGCCTATAAATGTTATTAATTCTGATTGTGATTATTCAATAGGTAATAAAGATAAAGGCTGTCAAAATTAATTAAGTACATATTCATTAAATTCAAGGTAGCTTCAGTTTCTTTATTGCACAAATACAATTAACACTTAATCTGAATCTCAGTAAGTTACATAATCATGTGACTCAAAATAAAGGGAGGATACAACCTTGGCCTTTTACTTTTTACATGGGAAAACATTAATGATGCTGACATTGGAGACAATTAGACAGTGTCGGCCAATTGTTTTTAGTCAGCTTTCTCTCACATCTGTGGTGTCTACAAGCAAGAAGGGCCATTGTTTCTGCAGGCCTCCGTCGCGCTTTGGCTCTTTGTGCGAACCGTCAATCTCTTGCTGAATATCAAAGCTGTGAGGAAATTAGAACAGACCAGCTCTACTGCACCACACTAAAGCTTAGCAGGGTGCATCCACTATGCTACTAATTAGGCAGTGGCCAACAAAATAACCTGTCAATGTGTGCTTGCCATTTCCCACACACCTGCATTTCATACACTAATAAGCGTACAGCCAGGGAGAGAAAGGGAGAACTGCTGAAGTGTGAAAAATGAACAAAATATAACAATGTTTCTCTCCCCACCTATACTACTGCCAATTACCATTTAACATTAGGTAGAATCAACATGTCGGAAGAAATACAATACAGTATCTGAAACTAAAGAGGGGGTAGGAAGGGGCAAAGCCACACATAGCGAGTGTATTAATGTTTGCTGCAGAACCTCGCGCTAAGTGGAATCTCTCCTTGTTTGTAGAAACCGGGAGGTTGAAAATGATCATGATTAGGGTTTTTCTATTCACATCAACCCGGACAGAAATCCATATTTTTGTTGCTTACCGAAACTACATGAATAAGCACCACAGCAAATGGCATCCAGTGCTCTTCTAGCAGACCGCATCCTTCATGGGTATGGGTGCGGCTGAGCCAACGCAGACTGACCAAACTTCGGATCTCCCTCTGATTTGCTTTTAGCCAGGCGGTTGCAAGCCTCTTGGAAACTTCTGTGCACCGTCTCTCCACCTTATCATTCCCTCCTTTAAAATTGTATCAGTCAGGTATGTCAGTACCAGCTTGCCTGGTGGACTTACTACATTTGTGCTATGATTTCCTATCGTGAATCTTTTCGCTATCAAACACATGGTTAGAAAACTTCTAGAAATGACTTTTCGGACCGAGCAATGAAAATATACAAAATGGCCCTGCTATTACTAATATGAAAGGGGGAGGAGGAATGCTTATGCAGTGATTACAAATATTGTGTTTGAAAACAGCTCATCCTCAAAATACAGAAATCAGTTTCATTACAGTCGTTATAACATAGCATCGCTGCGAACTCACACAACTCCCACTTACAAGCCTTTGTAAATTGCTAGGTTGCGTACAATAGTAATTCGCACACCATATATTTCTTTCCCTTTCCCTTTGCTTTAATGCCTGATCAGATTGCAAGAGTGATGATTTAGAAGTGATATGCACTGAAAACAAAGCAGAGCAGAAGTAAAGGTATTAAGTCAGGTGCAAAATACCCGGGGCCAAGCTGCTAAGGCCATTGCCTCCGCTGAGGATCTGGCTCGGCTGAATTCGACACTTCAGACTTGGAGGTCTTTAGTTTTTTCCCTCTTTGCACAAACCCAAGGGGTATAAATGCAAATTTGCTCATATGAAACACAGCGATTCCCTTGTAGGACTCCCTCCCCCTCCAGGCTGATGCATGTACTTAATTTGTCTCTTAAATATTTTTTCCATAGGCTTTGGTGGGTCAGGTAGATGAATGGCACAATTCCCTTCAAAACGAAATTTATGGACTTATATCACTCCTGAGCAGCCGTCCTACCAGGCGTCTTTAATGCATAGCTGAATTTAAAACAAGAAATGAAGACCAGAAGGGCCGATGCAATGTGTGGATGAAGCTGTTTTCTTTCCTCTACAAGAAAAATCACTTCATCTCAATATGTAGGAGAAATGACTATATTGTTATGCTATCCTTGATGGAAATCATACAATAAAGGCCAATATTCAAATGGTATTTGTTAGATACTTTTGAACACCACTCTGCCTTTCATTAGACTTTATCCAGGAGCAGCATTTTCAATTATAAATAAAAACTTTCTCCGCCTCTTCCCACTTGAGCTCAAGTACAGAAGGCCCCTATTTAAAATGCAGCTCCCGAGCAGGCCACCAGGCCGCCTGTTCAGCTGCCAGTGGCTTTTGTGTACAAAGATGTTAATTGGTCCTAATCCCCTCCTAGAAGCTGTTTTGGTAGCCTGACCTGGCACCCCAAAGGACACCTTGGTGTGAAAAACTAAAGGGCCCATTGAAAAGAGAGTGAAAAGCAGCACTGAGCATTCCAACACATTTTAATTTCAGGAATTAAAAAAAAAAAAAGAAGGGAGGGTGTAGCTAGAGGGGTTACAGCGGAGGGGGGGATGGCACACATCATCTTGCTGATTCTGAAGCGGTCGTACAAAGCTTTAGTAACCGTGAAGTAAGCTCTGCAACCACTCTTTCCACACACACACAAAAAATAAAGCCAAGGGCTGCTTATATTTCAGCTTCAGGTTTGGATCCTTCTTCCATTTTGTTATTTCTAATGCACAAAGTGTATTTCGGAGGGCTGGAGAAACCCAAGCACAACCCAAGGGTCCGACATCCCTTTTCCTGTCCTTCTCAGGAGGAGGTGGGTGAGTCCAGGCCAAAGTCCCTTTCCCCGCATATTCTGCTGGTCCATTATGTGGCACAAATAAACATCCAGGATCTGAAGTAGAGAAGACATTTTTATTAGGCACTTCCAGAGCAGCTGGGGGGAGAAAAAAAAGGACGGAAAAAGGGGAAAAAGGCAGCTATTATGGCAAACTTATAATCAAATGTGCACAAGAAATGTTAGATATAAACACTCCCCCTTAGGAAGTTGTAAAATGCTATCTGTTCAGCATGCCATTGTACAAAGTGTACATTTACAGCTTGGGTGGTAAATTATGCTAATAGAATGCACAAACCTCAACCGTGAGGTTTTGAATTTTTTGACACAGTTCACAGATCAACTTCATAGGTCAAAGGAGTTTGCCTCCCACAGCCTGATAAAGTAGAAAGATATAAAGTATGTGTGTATTATTATAATCTTGCTGAATGCAAGTTTTTAGGTAGAATACATTTGGTATATTTTCATCCCCGCGTTTGCTTATAATGAATATTTTTCATTAGACACTGCTCTAGGCAAGGGCAAAACACTTAGGAGACTCTTTTCACGGACATGTTTCAAGGTGTTGCATGTAAAAACTCAGTAATAAAAGCTTCTGTAGCACATCAATGTACACAGAAAGGAAAGTACAGTAGCAATTCTTTCACCAAAGAACAACTACTCAGATGTACTTTTTCATGAGCATTTGCAATACAAGAAGAAAAAATGAGGCATATAAAACGATAGACTCCTTAACCTCCTTAACTAGCAGAGACTTGCTACTCAAAGAACAAGGACCCATCGTTAGAGGTGGAAGGTAAGACAAAGTCACGACACTTGCACAATTACCGGAGAACAAACAAACCAACCCTCCCAATACAAAGTACCGAGGAAATGTGGAGTATCTGTTTGGAGAGAACAACACAAAGTGGTGCGTTTTCCCGTTGATCTCCCAAAGCACTTTCGGTGATGGAAGGGTTGCAAGCGAGATTGGCAGCATTGTTTGGACTCATATTAAAAAAATGAGTATTTTTTCAAATGTCAAATAAAGAAAGGGTAGCTACCAGAAGTTAATCTTGTTCAGTTATCTCAAGGTGCATTTTGGATTCGAATGACTGATTCACTGCTCTCATCATGATAAAGGTCACTCTCCCTGGCTTGGCACTTTCTGGGTCAGTTGCTTAAAAATGCTAAGGTAAGGTATATCTCAGAAACAAGGCAGGACCGCAAAAGCACCTTAAGAGGTAGGTGGAAAAGCAGGTGATCAAGCTGGAAAAAAAAATTCCCTCGGAAGCTGAAAAATAAGTGAATGGAAGTGTCAAAACTTCAATGCATGGGTGCAAAGGCTGATAACATTCCTTTTCCTGCAATATATTTGTCATTTTAAAGCATACAGGTGGATTTTAATGATTCTGGATGTTTCACGGGTTTATTTCTGTTTCAGTTTACTTCTTAGCAATAAAAACAAAGGCAAGAAGAAGGAATTCAAAGTGACTCGGGGAGCCAGGGTCGGGTAAGTGTCAGGATGCTTCCATGTGCCCTCCCTGTGATGTGCTGGAGGAGCTGTTCAGCAAGCACAGAGCATCTGCTGGTGGAAAAGGTGGCATATTTTTGCAATTTTCAACCAAAAAAAAAAAAAAAATCAGTTCTGCAGACCTAGACCTCAGTCTCTGAGTCGTCTGGAGGTGAATTGTGCTCTGTCTCCTGAACTGAACTGATTATTCACATGAGGAAGGTGAGCAGGGCTTGTTCCAGGGTCATCCACGTACAGTGCTCATTATAAAACAGGCCTGAAGTCACAGGAGGTGAGGCAGCAGAAAAGGCCGAATGAACGAACCCAAGAAATCCTGCTGCAGACCCCTCCGTGTCTCCCCCAAACCCTGCAAGCTTCTCTGGAGTTGCACAGGAGCAGAGCAGAAGACAAAGTTTACCTCAAAGCAAGGGCTTTCCCTGAGAACCACAGCAGATCATTAGGAAAAGAAAAAATAGTATTTATTTTCAAGGTGAATGAAAAGTAACTGCTCCGGAGCACCAAACGGTTCTTGTTTTTCACTGGACTGCTCAGAGAAAGAGCCTTCAGATAAAGCCATGCTTATGAACTACTGCTGGTGGAATTTGTGCTTTCCATTCAGTATTACTGCACTAAAAAAAAAATAACAGGGAGAGAAGTAGCCTCTGAAAACCACTCCAGCCTCTTTGGGGAGGTGAGTGTATAGTGAATATGTCCAACTTTTTTTTTTTTCTCCCCATTCCAATCATTTCCCTCCACTCCCCCTCACATTTACAGCTCTAGTGGTATTTCAATCCAGTTAATGTATGTGTGTTGTAAATGTCACAGGGGTTAATCTCTACCAAGCTTTTAAGAAAATAAATCAGCATTTTGACTGATTCGATACTTAAAAAAGTTTCCACCCACTCTTCCTTTCTTCTCTTGATGTGGCAGGAGGGGTATTAAACTCTGGGTGAGCCCATAAGAAACTGTTGGGTATTTTCTGTTATCCCTGCCAGGTGGCAAAGAACCACAAGAATATACAACTCCTTTTTGCAGGAGATTAGTAAAATAGAAGGATTCCTAAATGAGGGCCTGATCCTGCTGGGTGCCGTCTGTCCCCCTTGATTTCTGTAGCAACTGAAAAAAAAAATAAAGATGAAGTGAAGAATTTAAATGAAAGAGGAATAAAAAGGAGGCAGAGCGTGCAGTGGGATTCCTCGCCCCTGTTGTTGCATCCACAAAACTTTGAGCTGCGTGCTACATAGCCTCCAGGAATTTCTAAAGTTGTATTTTTTGCCAGGGACATTGGTGAAAACCGCAACCACGCTCACACCTGCTTAAATCAGCTCTGGAAGCGTGCTACTTGCTCTAAACGCACCTATGGCAGTGGAGCTAGCGGAAGGCAGGGACAGAACAGAGTTGTGGAAGGCAGCACATTTCCAGGGTGCAAAAAATGTCCTCAGTCCCTTTCTTGTGCATGTCAGCAACCAGCAAAACCAGGCGGCTGGGAAGGAGGGGTCGCGGTGCATGCGATGCCAGCTGCCGTGGCGGAGGGAAGGCAGACACACCGCGACCTGCAGCTCTGGAAACAGCAAGCTCAGCCCTTCGAGGGTCCCCCTCCATCCTGAGCCAGGGATGCAGGGACCCCGCTGCGCCCCATCCCGCCTGAGGGACCTCGGGTCGGCTCTGGAGAGCAACGGCAGGGATCGAAAGGGAGTCAACAGAACTGCAAAACTAACCTGACCTCTTCAGAAGAATGCAAAATACTACTCCCGTGATTTTATTTACAGAAATATCTAGAGTAATTAAACCGGTAAATAATACAGGTCTTCTCTGCACACCCCATCTACATCGATGAGATAGACTTCCCATCATCCTACTCTAAAAGGAAAATATTAATATCTGCGTTTTAGTAATGGGGAGGTTTAATAAAGGACCTGGCACATGACTTTCAGAGATAATCTGTCACAAAACCAGGAAAAGAACGTAAACATAATGTTTAAAACCTGGGTATTTGACAGTATGTACAGCATGTCCTCCAAAACCTGCTGGCATTGAACCCAGGGCTAAGAAATCCCGTTAAAGGAGGTCTTACAAAACTCCACAGTGTTTCACCTCTCACATGAGGCACACTATCCCACAGCTCAGACTCAGATGGTAACAGCGGTTTCTGTGAATCAATTAATTCCTTCTCCAAAATCTCCATTCACTTTCCTCTTTACCTTTTTCTGCAAAAGTCTGACAGTATCCAAATGTGTAGTTTTTCTAAAGTGGATAAAGAATGAAGTGCCAAAACCCCTCCTTGTTCTCTCTAAATAACCTACATGCCCAGAAAACAGTGAATACTCAATGAATACACAATTTAAGGAAAATGAATCTACATCTGTCCCCAAAAGCACAGCAAAGGTAGCGGATGTAGATTGGCTTCCTGTATTTGCATTTCCTTCACACAATGAGTGGATCTAGTTACATTTGTTTCACCTTTCAGCTATTTCTCCAATTTTCCTTTCTGAATGGAGGAATTTATCCCTTTTTTTCCTCCCAGAGTCAATGCTGGGGAGGGAAGCAAAGAAGTTATCAAAGGGGGGAGGGTGGGGAGAACAGCCTAGCCAGAGCTAAGGCTGTAATTACTTTAGAAACATAAAGGTCTATTCTCTCATTGCTGAAAAAGGGGAATTACACACATAACTTCCATTAGCATTAATGGGACTCACCTACATAAATCCCTGGTACATCAATGGGAGAATAGATCCTGTGTAACTATAGGTACTGTTTACTCAAAGGAAGTGTGTACCAAAGCATACTGCCTAAATCAGGATAGAGTGGGTGAAAGCTCTACCTTACTCATTTCATTGTCATTTGCTCTTGAAGGGCAATTATCAAGAAATTATTAGGTAGTGGCATCTTAATATCATGCCTTTTTACTTCTTGTCTCACAAAGGCAAAAGCTGACAGAATGTAAAATATTTTCATAATGGATTTTTTTCCTAGTTGTTTTTCTGGTACTCCCCCAGGTTAGTTTTCTGCAAACAGAGACATATCATTTGGGTTTATTCCCCTCTGCTCCATCTCTGTGCCTGATTGTGAAGACTGGGCCGATTTATAGCCTGTAATGTATTTGAGGACTTTATCTCTTTTTCTTTTCACGGATATCCGAGAGAAAGAATTTGCTTGCTTATTTTTTTTTTTTTTTTCAAATTGGTCTGCTATTCAGAATGGTTAGGTGAATGTTTTGCATGACTGTCCCTCCAGAGACTGCACGTAGCAAGGGATGTAGCGCTCACTATTGCTGTTACACACGGTGCAGCATCTCATTGGGTCAGTGCAATCGTAAAGAAGACGACTGGGAGCACCAGCTACCCTCAACGCTTTGGATTGCTCCAGGTTTTGGAGTGGTAGGACAAGAATAAAGAATATTAAGTGCAATTCTGGAACTACAAATCACTGTCTGAGGCTTTATGGCTGTCAAAGTTAAGCTCCGGTAATTTTAGAGGCTTACCTTGGCAGGCTGTCTCGGTGCGCTGCCAGTACCAGCATGCTGACACGGGGGTTGAAACGCAGAGTCCGGGCAGCTGTCTTGCTACCAAACAGAGTGTCCCATTTCCTATATTCCTAAAAAATAACTCCCAACGTACTGAGTGGTTAGCCCTTATTTAACTCTCATATAGCTTAGGATTTTTTGGGTTTTTTTTTCCTTTCAGGGACAGTAAAATTCATCCACAGAAGAGCATTCATCTTTGGAGGAGGCAAGTATCACCCTCACCCGGGAATTCAGTGAAGGGGAAATACCACTCAGGGCATGCAGAGCAGGACCCCGAACATGCCCTACCAGTGAGCTGCCTGGTCTGCTCCACGCCTCTGCTGCTTTGCTTGCTCTTCCCTAGTTTGTAGGGGGCTTGCTGGCTGCTCAGATGGCTGTATGGGTTTGGGACAGCCAAACAGCCTTTACCTGCTGTTCCAAGGAGACTTTCTGTAAGGGACTTTTATGCAGCTTGTGGTGCTACGCATCCCATCCATTGCCAACACAAAATCCAACATTAAAGCAAAATGTTACGTGGAATAACTTAGCTGAGAAAAATGTAGATGATGCTTCATCAGAGCCACCAACTTGAAGTCTGGAAGTGCTGCAGCAAAGTCATCCTTTGCTCTAGGAGTTATCAGTTTTTATTGCTAAATGCAAGGATTAAAGGAGGAGGAACAGAAAATAAAATCCAGACCCGTTCAGGTCTGATTACACATGCTAAGGACTAGACTAGATGAAAAGACTGGATTTGTAAAGCAATACAGCTAATGTGAGTCAGCTCAATATATCATATTCGGAGAGAGAAATCTTTTGTGATGGTCTTGCAGCTCTTCCAGGCATCTGCAGAGATCGTATCAAATATATTTAAAATGTGAAATTTCTGGTTCTGTAAGTCAAAGTCAATTATGTCCCTGACTTTGATGAGGGCAGGGTTTCGCTCACTGTAAAGACAGAGGGTGTAGGGATGGAAGTTCTCAGTGTTGGCTTGTTTTATTCTTTGGAGCTGCTCCTTCGATGGTTCCCGTTTTCATCAGACGTATCACTCTGGCTGTGAGGGAAGGCTGGGTTCTGCAGTCCTTATTTCTATAAAAGCGTGGTTGAGTCAATATGAGTTTTGCTTGAGTAAGGACTGCAGATGTGACCCTGCCTTTCGGTAAGCCAGCCTCCAGAGAGACGATTCATTTTGTAAGCAGCAAAGGTGGGCAGAGTGGGACCAGCTGGCTACAAGAGGGGGGATATAACTTTAGAAAACTGGTGAAAACAGGGGAGAGATTTTAAAACCAAAAAGCTATTTGAGTTAGAATAAAGTGTCCTGCAAAGCTTTTACAATTTACCTGCTCAGCACAGTATGCAGCCAGTCGAAGCATAATGTATTGACTTTTCTTGGAAAGATTAACTTCCCTTTTGTACTTAGCTGCCTATTTTTATGCTGAACTTCTGCCTCTCCTGGAAGCTCCTCATATGAGCACTTGTAGCCAGATTTTATCTACGTATATAGTGATCAGGAAGAATACACTAGGTATGCTGTTTTCTTCTTTTCATGTCTTAAGCATAGAAGACTGCTCTATCAGTCAAGCCTGATAATAGCCCTGGATATAAAGTAAACTAAGATTAATAGAAAGCAGTGCTTTTGCTAGTTCAGCATCATATAAATCTATTTCCTCATAAAAAGCAGCTAACCAACCTCCTCTCATCCCCCTCAAAAAAAGAGAAAAAAAAAATCTTGGCATACACAATTTGGTCCACAAATGATGTAATCCTTTCAGAGTGTGTCAGATCCAGGAAACCTCCCAGGAACAGGTAATTCAGGTTGATTTTGTTGGTGAGTATATGTGGAACATCTGGGCACAGCAGTAGTAGGTGCTTATCGAACGTGTAATCCTTATCTCAAAAAGGTTATATATATGTGTGTGTATATATATAACTGGACAAGACTGGGCTGCTGCATGGACCCATCTATGGAAAAGCCTGTCTGTAGGAAGGAATGGACTAATGACTAGGTGATGCTCACAGAATAGCTCTAAGGGGATAGAGGGTCTTAACTGTGGTTACACTGTTGGACAGCTGTAGAGCTTGAATTAATGCCTAAATTACCTGACATCCAGGTCCAGCACTGTAGCCACAAATCCACCTCTAAGCTGTAAGGGCTCCCAGATGGGATGCAATGTTTGATATGCCTAATGTTATTCATGAAAGGCAGGTAAGAGACTGAGGGATTATTTTCTGCATTGCTATGTACTCTTTGTAATTTCCTGTTGATGTGACTCTCTGCTATAGATCATTTTCTGGCGTAAAGGTGAAGGATGATGGGACTGTGAAGAACAAGGGGATCCTTGGGGCTGTGCCCCATGAGGCTCCCCACAGGTACGACACCCTCAAACAGGAGTGAGGGATCAAGAGCCCAGCAGCACCTCTGGTGCGTCAAACCCTGGGTTACTGAGGCTTCTGTACCTCGAGTTTTGAGACTGAGTAATTAATTACACCCCCCTTCCGTGTTTAATTTTGTCATGGAGTTGCCTCATCTTAGAGCTAAGTTCTGCAGAAAGGCCTGTCAAGCTATGAGGTATAGCTACAGTCTGAAGTAAATATATGCACTGAGAAGACCTCTTAAAAATACATGTAATTGAGTTGTGCAAAAAGGAAGAAATATAGCAATTTAATTTCTCGCTTATATAGTCATTTCAAAAAAGGATTTGGACCATGTGGCATATTTTCCCATAGCACAAATCCTATTGATAGAAATAAACCGCGAATGTAACCGCTAATAAATCTCTTCTCCTCTGAGAACAGCTCCTGCCACAAGAATTCTCACTGTTGCCAGCTTGGGGCTTTTGATTCCTCCTCAAAATGCATGTTTGTGCCCTGTGCATGCTACTAACACTTCTTAACATTTCTTCCAAGAGAGCAGAACCACCTCAATTTGGGGGTTTAACTTGTACAGGCGAAGAAAAGCTGCCCCACTTCAGCAATATTCCTCAGTCAACAGACTGTGATGCCAGTTTCTGGTCTCAGCCATAATTATTGAAACATTTTTTCCTTTAGAAACACACAATTATCGAATTCATTGTAGACATACTGTATGTACTAACTTAATTTTAGCCGTATAATCTCATAATGGACATCAATGAATAGAGGATTAGTCAAAACCTATTAATAAAGAGATATAACAGGCCCTCCGATATTTTCTTTCAAAATGCACAGTAAGCTTCAAGTTCTGCTTCTAGAGCCAAGCCTAAGTACCAAGGCTGCGTAGTGGGCATCACAGTAGGAGCAAGAGAAATCACTCCCTTTAAATTGTGGATTAGAAGCAAATCTACTTTGCAGGTCTGACTGTAGTTTTCATTTTGCAGCAACTGCCTTGTCTTAACATCTCCCTCCTTTGAGGTCCCTGAAATCCCCTTAGGGAATGGTGTCTGAATCATGTCCCAAGCCCACAAGAGTGCCTGTTTGCTTTTGCATGGAAGGGTAAGAGGACTGTGATGGTGTGGGACTGAGCTGGAGCTAGTATGGCATGCCACCAGCAAGGGAGCAACAGGGCAACCTCCATCCTGCACATCAGCTGTGTATTTGCATTGCTAGATACAACAGAGCAAGGACACCCAAGTGTGCAAAATATCCAAACTTGATCTGTTCTAAGGTGGAACAGGCAGAGTAAAGGATCCTTCTTTTATATAATATGTGTGAACACGCATTTATGTATTTAAACCTTAGGAGGAATAAAAGGAGTTCAAGTAGTTCACGTGGTAACTTCTTCCTGATGGCCTGATTCAAGGCACTTGAAGTTGATAGAAACTTTCTCCTGCCAAGACTGGAGGCTGGATTAGAGTTTAGGTGAGCTCTCTTTAAAAATGTATTTCAACACACATTGGAAAATTGTTTGGAGCATGTGGACTAAAAGCAGAGAAGTAGCTATAAGTGGAGGTTAGCTGAATATCGTCTCTGTGCCACTAGGAGTAGAATCATAGAATCGTCTAAGTTGGAAGGGACCTTTAAGATCATCGAGTTCAACCATCAACCTAACACTGCCAAAACCACCACTAAACCATGTCCCTAAGCGCCCCTAAGCGCCATGTCTACCTGTCTTTTAAATATCTCCAAGAATGGCGATTCCACCACTTCCCTGGGCAGTGCGTTCCAATGTTTGATGATAACCCTTTGGGTGAAGAAATTTTTTCTAATATCCATCCTAAACCTCCCCTGGTGCAACTTGAGGCCATTTCCTCTTGTCCTATCACTTGTTACTTGGGAGAAGAGACTGACCCCCACTTTGTTACAACATCATGTCAGATAGTTGTGAAAGCAATGAGGTCTCCCCTCAGCCTCCTCTTCTCCAGGCTNCTCCTGCCCAACTTGGTGTCATCTGCAAACTTACTGAGGGTGCACTCGATCCCCTCATCCAGGTCATTGATAAAGATATTAAAGAGAACTGGCCCCAGTACTGAGCCTTGGGGATCACCACTTGTGACTGGCCGCCAACTGAATTTAACTTCATTCACCACCACTCTTTGGGCCCGGAAATCCAGCCAGCTTTTTATCCAGCAAAGACTACCCCTGTCCAAGCCATGAACAGCCAGTTTCTCCAGGGAAATGCTGTGGGAAACCATGTTGAAGGCTTTATTAAAGTCTAGGTAGACAACATCCACAGCCTTTCCCTCATCCACTAATCCTCATCACCTTGTCATAGAAGGAGATCATGTTCGTCAAGCAGGACCTGCCTTTCATGAACCCATGGTGACTGGGCCTGGTCACTTGGTTGTCCTGCATGTGCTGTGTGATGGCACTTAGGATGATGTGCTCCATAACATTCCCCAGCACCAAGGTCAGACTGACAGGCCTGTAGTTCCCCAGATCCTCCTTCTGGCTCTTCTTGTGGATGGGTGTGACATTTGCTAACCTCCAGTCAACTGGGACCTCCCCAGTTAGCCAGGACTGCTGATAAATGATGGGAAGTGGCTTGGTGAGCACTTCCACCAGCTCCCTCAGTACCCTTGTGTGGATCTGATCTGGCCCCATAGACTTGTGTATGTCTAAATTTAATTTAGCTGCCTGGCTTTTAGAAGTTATCTAAGAAGAGAGTGACACATACTGAAAACTATCCAGCAGCTTTTTCTAAATAGATTGTTATCAAAAAACCCCCCAAAGTATTTTATAGAATTTTCATTCACCTTCCTTCCCAACACTGAATGAATGACCTCTGACATCCTCAGGATCCCTCATACCCGTGACACCTATAAAGTCATTCCAGACACAGACCAGGGCATTCTTTGGGAAGGTCACATAACACTGCTGAAGAACCTGTCTGCCCTATCCAGCCAACACTGAAAGTATCCAGCATGTTCCTCCCAGCCTCGAAGAGACAGTCCAGCATCTGCAGACAGTAGACCCTAAGTCATGTCCCGCAGTGCAGTGATGTTCTGCCATGTACCTCGGGCCCCAGCTCGCACAGAGGCTGCAGAGCAGCCCAGGGCAGTTCCAGCCACCTCTTCCCCTTGTGTCCATGGAAGAGAGAGGACAAGACATTGATAAAGGGATGAGGAGGAGGAAGGTGGCTCCTCCAGTGGTCTGTGTGCTTTGTTTCACAGGACATTTGGTGGGTCAGTAGTGATTTCCTTTGCGGCCTAGAGAGCAGACTATCCCAAGGCTGTTCCTGCAGAGTTTGTAATTCCCTTCTCAGAAGGGGTAATGGACAATGTCACAAAAAAAGAAAAAAAAAACCAAACAATCACCCACTCCCAAAAAACCCCAAAACCATGAGGTAGGTGGGCCATAGGACTACCATGGTAGTCCTATACCGTATATTGTCTGTGGCTTTCCTAGCTGAAAAATTTCAAGGCCGTTTTCCAGTACATGCAAATGCGATTTTTAGCACCATTTTCAATTTCAAAGTTACGCCAAAGAATCACTATCCTGAAAAAGGCACGAGCACACTAAGGTTATACTATTGTTATTATTATTACTATCGCTTTCATGTTACAGTAGGTCATAGCAAGACCAGAGGTAGGAACCTTAAAAACAGCCTACATAAGGTCAGAGCAGATGGAGTGCGTGGGTTCCTGGGGTCCAGTGGTAGCTTTTGCATCGTGGTTGAGGCAGCTCTGTGTAGCCCGGAGGAGTGCTGGCTGGACCACAGCAGTACTCAAGAACTGCTGGCAGAGCTGAGGGGTGATAGCTGTCACTTTATTCTGCGCACTTAACTCCTATTAGTATTAATAGAGCTGCACACAAACAATGAGAGCAGATCATGGCCTGCAGTTATTTATATATTTCTGCCTCATGTCTTGTATTTTATGGCATTGTTCAGTGGTGTCACCCATAGGCTTGCAGTCAGTGTGTTTCTATTTTGACGCATGTAGGAGTGTGCATGTGAAATTTATAAAGGCAAAAAGGAGGCACACATTTTGAATTGAAGTGTATTCTTCAATAAGGAAAGCGAATTTCCCTAAGTAAACGCTCCTGCTACACAACCCCCCACTCCAAGTCTTCGTGTGGCCCCAAGAGCTGCTTTTTGTAGGCTGCTGGTGCCCTCACCATCTTGTGCAGAACTTGTTTATTTGTATAGCAATGGCACTTAGAGCTTCCTGAGGAGTGAGGTCCATTGTGTTATGTGCTGGGCACACAGCTGAATTGGAACGAGCACGGCTTTCTGTGTGAGTGCTCTAGAGAGAGAATAGATCATTAAGGTCACTTGTTTTCCTTATAGAGGCCAAGGCAGGATTGATTCCTACATTATATTCTATCTGTGTTTGTATTTTTCCTTCCCAGTTTCAAATACCCAAGGTGCCGCGATATTACTCACTTCCCTTAGGAGAGTCTTCTGTTACTCAGACATCTCATTCAGACAAAGTTACGCCTGAATTTTTTAAGCCCACATTTTTTTAAATTTCAGTCCATTATTTCCAGACGGGGAATATTCATGCAGAGAAGGAAGCTTGTCGCAGAGGGAAAGGGGAAGGAAACCTCGGCCCCTGCCATAGCAAAGAAAGGATTGGAGGAGGCAGCCTGAGTCAACCATAAGAAGGGTCCCACCAGTTCTTTCTACCTCCACCCACTTCTAGACACTCCTGGCCATGTTTGAGGCAGCACCATTGAATCCATTCAGCACTACAGCATTGTATCTATTCAGAGCAATGCACTTCAACAGGGCAACCACCCTTAAAAACAGCCCCATTGTTTCTCTTAAAAGCCTCATTGAAATCTGCGTATATAACTAGCTGCTGTTTTGTGAGTTAGCTATACTTGCGCGTTACTGATTTGAAAGTGAATGCTCCTTGGAGGGTTATTTTACTTGAAATACAGCTTCTCGACAAAATGTTCCTCCTTTCTTCAACAATATCGTCGTGGAGATTCCTCCCTTTAGAAAGATGATCAATATTGCTTTGTGAGCCGGGATCTGATAGGAATTTGTGTTGTTAAGGGCATCGGATCAGCGGTTTAACGAATCACACAGTTCTGCGTCTCTCTGTTTGCACATTTACTGGGAAGCAGTTTTACCTGGCTTGCCCACCAGAGAGAGACACAATCGCTCGCACAAGCACGCACACACACTCACCTTAAAATGCTCCTCTTGCGTGCTGTCAGTACAACAGCAAAGGTGGCCGGACTAGAAAGAGGAGATTCTCAGGAAGAAGGAGGAGTTTTTCTACATACTGCATTTTTTGCTATCAAGGTATCTGGCAGTAGCAAATGTATTTAAAGTCTTAACAGCGCAAGCACAGACTGAGAGCTGGCAGAGCCGGCAACCAGGCCCAGCGGCACCTATTCCTCCAGGTGAGGGTGGGAAGCAGGGCAGGACGAAAAGGCATGGTAGATCTGTGAAACATAGTTCATGTCTGGGTTTGCCAGAGTTCTAGTTTGTTTCATTATTTATGCCTAGAAATCCCCCAAACTATAAAAAGGCATTATCGGATGTTGTAAATGAAACCCAGCAAATATATCTGCTGTCTAAATATCTAAAGCAGCGTGCCAGCCTTCACACCTTTTACAAGCCCCACACTGTTGATCAGCAACTTATAATTAGCTTGTTTGGACCTTTGTAGAAGTAAGTGCTTCTTTCAAGATACAGCTGTAGTCTGGGGGTTTACCCATCGCCTGCACCCACCACCCAGCGAACATAGAATCACAGAATAGTTTGAGTTGAAAGGGACCCTTAAAGGTCATGTAGTCCAACCCCCCTGCAACGAGCAGGGACATCTTCAACTACGTCAGGTTGCTCAGAGCCCCGTCCAACCTGACCTGGAACGTTTCCAGGGATGGGGCATCGACCACCTCTCTGGGCAACCTGGGCCAGTGTTCCACCACCCTCAGTGCAAAAAATGTCATCGTAATATCTAGTCTAAATCTTCCCTCTTTTAGTTTAAAGCCGTTACCCCTTGTCCTATCGCAACAGGCCCGGCTAAAAAGTCTGTTCCCATCTTTCTTATAAGCCCCCTTTAAGATCAGGTGCATCTGCATCCCTGCTTCATATGACCCCTGGCTGTAGGAGTTTTTTCTGCAGAGTTATTTGCCTGTAGCACTGAGGTGCGTGCTAAGACTGGCTGTGTTAGGTGTGTTTGGAAAGGCACATTCAGCCCTCAGCGAGGGAAAAAATTTCCATCTCCGCTTCCAAATGAGGGGTTAAACAAACCTGTGGCAAATTTGACTGCTTCACAGAATGTGGTAATGGAGTTGATGCCATGTGGATGGCGGAAAGTGTACACGATATTGGCCAGTTGTTTGATACTGCCACTCTAAAGGCCCCAAGAATTAGACCAATTTCACACTAGAAGAGGTGCCTGTTTCTCACATTTTCTTTCACAGTTGGAGTCCTAGTCACTTGTTGATCTTCTGTCCTCATAAAATCTTTCCAGTTCATTTAAAAGTTGGCTCTCTTGTGCATTTCTTAAATTCTTTTTGAAGCTCAAGGTTTGAAATGCTTCCTTACTTCTGAGACCGAAAGGGCAAAACTGGAAACTGAGCACCTTGACCCCAAAGTCCTTATGCTGCCAAATACAGTCAGCAAGAATTTGCGGTAAATGGGGCTGTGGGATCATGCTCCAGTATTAAGTACTGGTTAAGTGGTAATTTGTACTCGAAGGCTTCAAAATCTTATGCTTTCCCTTCAGCTTTCTCCAATGCATCTCTATGGGACAGGCTAGAAGTTCTCCACTGAGAGATTTCCAAGCTTTGCTTCATAAAATTTTACTGTCCTCATAAAAAATGGCTGGCCATATAAGGCTAGTAAGTTATTTCCTTCAAGTTAAGGATATCTCTTCTTTCTACATCATTTTAGAAAATACTACTGTTGACTCTTTTTAATTTGTTTGTTTGCAGGAGAACCCGTGAAGAAATGGTGCAGCCTGTGCTATTCCCTCTTTCTCTCTCTCAAAGCACACAGTGTACAGACATGGATGGAGCTGAAGGTTTATTACATAGCAACATAGACCATGTTGTATCATATTAACTAGCGGCCATCTAGTGAGCGTTCTGGTTTAGACAGCACCCAATGTTTCAGCTGACCCTTAATTAATGAGCTATAGAATACTTTGCTCCAGAAGCAAAGTTTCTTCTACATCTTTAAAAATTATGGTTCATGTGTGAACTAAAGGACAACACCTCAACTGAATCCTGATGAGTTCTGGACCTGAAATAATCCCGAACACAGAGGAAAATTGGCCCATACTTAATACACAGCTGTAGCTATAGGAAGAGCTGAATTCAAGTCCTTCACTGTTTTGTGGTGCAGAACTTGCCGGTTCTAGAAAGTTACTTTAAGAGTTCACCAACGGATTAACTCTTCCATTAATCAAGACTAAAAAAGTCGCGTACTAGCATTGTTGCAAGGTGTATCAAAAGGCGAGTGACTCATTTGGTTGGTACACCAGACCAGGCTACCAGGAGTTAATAGACTTGATATTAACCCACACACAGGTAGGTAAACCCCACACTGTGCTGCCTACCACCACCTGCCAAACCATACCCTGCAAGTACAGAAGTCCCTCGCCCTGTTAATCTGAAGCTGATAGACAGGAAGGAGATCATACACAAAAAATTTATTTTACACAAGCTGGATAGTATTTTTTCTTTCTTCTGGTACTTCTTACCTTTTGATCTTCACACATCAAGAATTTACAATGGGACATGTAATAGTTCTTTATGAAAATGTCAAAAAAATCCTAGCTGAAGGTTTTCTTTACTCTCTGCCTTTAAATCTTAAGCAATAAGGTTCAGAGTAACCAAGGTGAAAAAAAGACCCTACTTTACACCAAAATTTACTGCACAAGAGCCATCTCAGGATCCTGATCTGAAAGAGCCACTGTTTCCCATCTTCCCATCTTCCACTTTATGAAGCCATGTAATTAGGCAGAAATATTTCCTAAGGGACCGCTCTGTGCTTATGCAGCTTTCAGGAGAGAGGTCACTTTATGCATTTGTTCCTTTCGTGTTATCGAAGTGTCTGCCCTAGATTTGCTCTGCTGTTGGAATTCTCACTGCTTTGGGCAGCACAAATGGACATCGCAAAATCTTCTTTGTCACTGCAATTTCTTCTGTGTTACCTGCGTATCCACATCAGTTAGCTCTGGAGTACAGGCTGTTTCAAGGATTCTTCTTAACAGAAGCATGCATATATATAAATATAGCCAGATAGTAAACTTCTTGGAAGCTCTCAAACAGGTGAACTCTGTAAATCTTTTTTTTCACTAACGTAGTGCTATAGGAGTCAGCAAGGGTGTTTTATAGTGCTGGTGTATCCATCCACATGTGTCTAGAAATGTATCTGCTCTCTATGCTGTGAAACCAAATGAACACTTAGAGAATTATAATTTATCTTGGTTTTAATATAAACGACCATTACAGTTTCATTAAAGGGCTTGAACTTCTGGCTGTAGAGTTTTCAGCATTTACTGTATGCTCACGGATGGAGAAGCTGTTTATTACTGTTATTCATATTAAAGCAATGTTTACTGACTGGCCTAATTATGCAAACACATAGCAGGAGAGAGTTTCTACCTGCAAATCTTACAGTACAAGCTAAATAAGAGTGGGAGCAGAAAGGAAAGGGAAAGCAAAAGGACAAAGTGCTAGAACTGGAGCTCTCTGATTACCAGTGAGGTCTGCATGTTCTGGCTCCACTGAATCTGTTATAATGTGATACCATCTAGCAGGAGTTTCCAAGACACACAACCTTTGATCTGGAAAGAGCAGCAAATGCTTCTAAGTAGGGATCTCGATCACCTGTAGGTCTTAGAAGTCTCTTTTGAGTGATGCCAAGGAGACGAGCTTGCTCCTGTTGACTGTGATAGGACAAAACTGTGTTTCGTATACATTTGGATTATCTGGAGGTTAGGAAGCATGGTAATACGGTTAGAGCAGTAGGGCTGAATTAAGCTGGCTAACCTGCCTGACGAAGATGTGCAGGATGGTAACGGAAGGGTGTTGCAGCAAAGGAGCCTTTCAGCTGAAATAATTTTGCCTTTGCTAAGTTCTCTTCCCTGATTAAAGAGATTCATGACATGATGTCTCATCCCTGACCTCTGATTTTGGTTTTATCAAGATCTGCTTTACCATTACAGATACATTTTGAGATGTCTCCAAATCGTTTCAAGCTCCTTTTTACGCGGACGTTGACCGCAGCAAGGGGCGCGCACGATCCTGCCAGGCCACGCTCTGCTGCCGACAGAGCAGAGCGACGGCAGATTTCCTACGGCTCCCGCATCCCAGCGTCAAAGCCTGACGGCGTGTTTTCCGCCTGGAGCACCCCGGGGAGGGCGGACCCCGCCACCCCGCCGAGGGGCCCCCGCCGCGCGGGGCCGTGGGGCCGCCGCTGTCCGCGGTGCTGAGCGGCCCCGGGCACAGCTCCCGCCACCCCGGCCCTGCCGCTGCCGGGACAAGGCCCCGCATCTTCCATGGCTCCAAACCTTAGGTTTCCTACTAATTATGCCCAGACGGATGCGGGGTTTGGCTCCTGAGGAAGTTTTGAGACAGTCACACCATCACAGAAACAGTAGTCACTGACCCCCGAGCCCACAAAAGGTAAATGCCTACTCAAAATTCCTGTTCACAGGTAGACGTTTCTAGAAACATGTTCCGAGTAGCAGGATTTGGGCAGCTGCCATCAGAATTAAAATATTTCTCCTTTAGTTCTTTTTTGAAACAGATTTATAGTAATTACTGTATTCATTGAGTTTCATCTTTTCCCCAGTAATCCAGTCTCCTTAAATAACTTTCGCATATTTGTTCTCAGCATTAAACATGCTTCTTAGAAATCCAAGATGTGCCATAGAATGTCTGAATAGATGGCCGTTTCTTCTTTTCTGTGTACACCTTAGACTTTCCTTCTGTGAAGGTCCATGCATACGGTACAAGGCGTTTCCCTGGAGGAACTTTGCCACTAAGTCTGAATACCACAGTCCTGGATAGAAACGTCAGGAGCTCAAATTGGAAATGAAATACAGACTAATATATGTACTGGAAATACAGCTTATATGACCGGCACTTTCCCCTGCAATAGATAAATTCCATGCTTAAAAGTTTAAATCAGTTCCTCTGGATTTTTCCCCACTTGGTTTTTCTAATGAAAAAGAAAAGTTATTCTGAACACAAATGGCCTATGCTATGACCGAAGGCAGTAAGTATCAATATCATCTATGGAGATCATCTTCTCACAAAACAACATTTAAACTCTATGTGACAAGGGATCTGATTTCATCAAGTAAAGGCAATAGGAGAATTGGCAGGTGGGAGAGAAGAAAACATACCAGCTTTCTTAGGATCTTAGACTTAATAAAGGGCAACTAATTCATGTATCTCACACTATTTTCCCTAAGACCGTGTTAGAACTATGCCAATGGAAGAAAGTATTAAATATGCATGTGAACAGGTTTAAGTGGGAGTAAATATCACTTCTTTTGGTAAATAATAATAATGACAGTAAGAATAGCTAAGAAGACACAATGCACTAAGAAATAATAAGCGTAATCCCTTTCATTAAAAATGTTTCACTCCATGGGGCCAGTAATCCAAGACTGTTTCCACAAGGCTCTGTTGTTTTAACAGCTGTGGCCATGGTATAAAGTTTCACATTTGGAGCTTGGGCACAATTACATTCCCCCTAAACAGCTGATGAAATGGGTCCTGATTTACTAATTCATCTCAGTAATCAGCTGATCTTGAGGATGTTCGCAATGCTGTGTCCAGAGAAGTATAGAGATTATCTTGGAGCGTGCACTCAGGATGCCTTGGATTGCCTATTTGTCCCTTCTTAGCCTTTCATGGCAACAGACACTTCATTCCCCTGTCTACTTCTTATTTCCATTTAGGATTTGGTTTCTGAAATTGTTTAAAGGTTTCAAAGAGATTACAACCCTCTAGTGGTAGGCACAGTTTAGAGGTTTAAATTAAAGAGACGAGCAAGAAAAGATGGAAAGGAAGAAAGATCAGGGCTAACGTGAGGGAATGACTGCAAACAGTGCGTTGAGGTTGACTATGGTGGATGTTAAATTTTTGGTCACAGTTTTGCCTCACCTTCATCAAATCTAGAATATATTATGATACCTCCTTCTACGAAGGTTCAGATAAATATCAGTATTCCCATTTCAGAGGAAGGACAGCAAGAAACTCACTGACCAATGACTGACAATGCTTTTAGGATCAGACAGAAATTGTGATAGAAACAAGGACTGATCTCCTGTTCTTCATTTCAGGCTGGGGCTAAGCCATGAGGACATTCTTCCACACTTCCGTACACACACCAATTTGTCTTTCACTTGTTTCTCTCTCTGATAGCATTTTTGTAGCCAGGGTGAGGACTTCTTTCATTTGACCTTTCATATGGTTATCTTCAACTTTTTCCCAGGTGTGGTCTCAGTAACTTTCCTCGTCTCTCTGTGTTCTGGCTGGCTTCCTTCCCAATGTCCACTCTGAATCCCTCAAGCCAAACCACAGCTCCTGACTTGTCGACTTGATGCTTGCCAGCATGAGTTTCTTTCTAGCCTGCTGTCTTTTCTGTGCACTAGAATAAGAGAAACAAAATCGTGGAAGGGAATTTGAAAGGAGAAGAACTCCATGAGGTTTCCCTTGCAAAATTTTCTCTGGATTAATCCCTGTGCAGCCAGGCTAATAGAAAGAGAAAGAGAATCACTGAATATGGAATGGATACCCACCTTAGAAACAATTCAAATTCGTGTTAGCATTTGTTTTCTTTTCGTGATAGAATTGAAAATTCAGTTTCCCTTTAGTTTTCCATCAATCTTACAGTCTGTTTTTCATGCATCTTTGGCTATGGTTGTAAGCAGAGGTTTCTACCAAGCAGATTTACCCTGTTATGTGACAAACTTTGTGGACCAGCCTTGTGCGGATTGGGCTGTGTTATTTGTCCTGTGCTACATCTGACTCCTTGGCTGGCTGTTTCAGCCAAAAGGTAGAAAACACATTTCATTCACCCGGGCTGTGGCAGCTCAGCAGATGAGGCCTGTGAGCCAGTCTTCTTGCCTTGGCCATAACACCACGTGTCAGGTAAAGTTTTGTATTCTGGGCGAATCCTTACTGGTGCGATGTTTTCATTGTTGCTGACAGCAGGAGCATCAAACAGAAGAGTGGGGTACAGATAGCTGAAGAGAAAAAGGCTCTGGGAATTTATTACTTTGGGTTTTTTTCACAGGGAGAATAAGAAAGAAAAGGCAGCACCTCTTGGCAAACAGTTATATTAAGTGCAGTTTGCACGAACTGCGTATGAAAAGAAGTTGAAAGGATTTTGATTGTTCACATAGAAAGGAGGCGAAGAAGAGGTAACGTAGTAAAAGAGAATTAAAACAGACGTGGTTGCAGAAGGTAGCTTGGGAACATCTGTTCTGCTGCTTCTGATGACAGAACTTGAGACTATTCATGTTAATAAAAAGTAGAAGATTAATATGCAAAATGTAATCATTTTTGTTCTATGTATGATTGACTGTGGAACTCACTCCACTGGAAATGTTTAAGGCTTAACATTCAAATTAGAATCAGTCACTTAAGTAGATATGAAGAACAACATAAACAGTAAAAACTACGTCTAGAAAGACAGTAAACACTGTGCTTAAGTTTCTCAGCAATTATTAGGAGCAGCAAGGAATAAAGTGCTTATTAGAGAGTTCTTACATCTGAGTCAGAACCGTTTCATGTCCGCTCCTGCCAGCCGGCGGTCTGGACCACAGCTATGGTCCAGGGTCACAGTTTATATTACGGCTGCTACACAGACAGCATCACATCGATGGATTTCACTTCAGCTTCCCTGGTAATTTTGTTAAACACTTGCCGGTGACTGCGACTTGATTCTGTTCAAGAGTTATTCTTTTGGAGTGTTTTTCTATTCTCCAAAGAAATAGAATACTCTGAAGTTAATCAGGGACCTCGTGTGCTTTTTCACATGTCACAGGGTCATGTATCTTGGGCTGATGACAGGATTGCAAATGGAGACAAAGTGGTCAGAGGCTGCACTAATCCCTGGCATGAGGGATACGGAGGAGCAGCAAATAAAGCAGGGCCTATGTTAAGTGGGTGGGCAAATGCTTTTGAAAAATCCTCTAAATAGACTAATTCCTCTTTTCCCTCCATGAACCTGGCTAACATTGTTTTGTGGTCACCCTGGGTGCTCTGGAGCTGATCCTGGGAGTTTTGCCTTCCTGGGAGCCACAGGACCAGACGCTCTGTCCCTGTACCTGTGAAAATATTCCTTGGGTTCAGCTGAACAAGCTGAAATAACCCACGCTGCCCTCAGTCTTTGTTATTGCTTGCTCACCCTAAGTCCTACGTGTAGCTGCTGCTAAAGGAAAGTTTGAGGAACACTGCCTGCCACAGAAATACTTGCATGATTTCCTTCAAAAAATCATGCCGGAGACAGATTTATATTTCGTTTATTTGCTTTCCTACCAAAATATTCCCACCCCTCACACTCACACATGCTGCCTCTGCATAAGCCAAATATTCCTCAATTTGAGCTCAGATGCCACAGTGATGGGCACAAATAACAATACCACATGAAACGCAACAAAACCTTTCAGCAACCGGTAATTTCACGAAAGTGGTTTGTGTTCATTGCTCCAGTAGAATGAAATTCAGCATTTCAATAAGGACAAGCAAGCAGCGTCTCTGGGCAGCACACAGCTTTGGAACAGCTTTGGTATAGTTGGCAAAAAAAAACCCAAAAAACAAACGGGACTATTATTTAAAAGCGGGTTTTTTTATTCAGGCTCACTGTATATATGGATGTGCGTATGTGTGATTTTTAACTTGTCCGACGCAGCGACGCAGCTACAGGTGGTATTCCCTCCCCCTTTTTATAGAAATCAGATGAACATGTTTTAGTTTTTTCTCCTGCAGAAAGGAGGGGTTTTAGGTACCCAGGAACCCCATGCACTTGAGATGCTGGAAGTTTCAAAGGAAACAACGGATTGCCTCCCTCCCTGTTGGGGTCCAAGGCTTTGACCTGAGCCACAAGCAGAGCCTGAAACAGGACCGTGACAACCCTGCCTGGGAGTGGAGAACCTGCAGCTTTTGCTCTGACCCCAGCCCAGAAAGAGCTGGGACAGGTGGAATTTGAAGGAGACAGGAAAAAAAAAATTAATAATGTCTTGAAGTATTTATTTTACTTGAACGCTTAGACAAGACCCCTTCACACCTCCAGGCACATCCTTATTTGGAAATATTCAGAAATAATTAATAGTAATAAGAATGAAAATGTCCATCTCTTCACATGTATACTGAGGAAGGCTGTAAAGCTGTAAAATAAAGATTTTTGCTTTAGTGTGGGCAATTTAGCTTGACGCTGGCTTAAATTGCCTTGGGTGAGGAGCAAAGAGCTTACGCTGACCATGGCTCCACCTCTGGGACTGCAGGTCAGGGCAGCAACCAGGGAAAAAGGGCCTCACAGTGCCTGTAGGAGGGGGCAGGAACCCCCCTACTGTCGCCAGTTAAAAAAATAGGAGAGCAGAGAAATCCTCTTTTTAGATTAAGGCATCTGAGGCAGCTCTAGCAGGACACATTTGTGCTGGTGTTCCCCGTGGGTCACGGTGCAGCAGCAGATTTGGGCAATGAAGTGGCCCCATCTCAACAGCAGAGAGGTCCCTGTGGGACATCATAGCAAATTCATCACGCGGGACACCCCCACGCAGGGCAGGGGAGCCCGGGAAGGTTTGAGCAGTGGCAATTACCTCCTTGGCAAAGGCAGCCCAAACCAGGGCTCCTCTCTTTGTCCAGGGCTGCAGGTGATGCTGTGTAGTCCGTGCGCACAAGGCAGAAACCAAAAACTATCCTCTCCCCCAGGGTCTCCCTGGCAGATTTGTTTTGCCACACTCAGCTCTTTTCTTTTTAACACTGCTTCCCCTCCCCTTCCCTTGAAGTTTTTCAGTCTTGACCAGCAATTTCAATGTCACCTCTTCAAATGTCACCTGCGATCCCCTCCTTCACCCGGGTTGCCTTTCCCAAGATCATTTCTACACACTTAAAAAAAAAAAAAAAACCCAAATAATAATAATAAAAAAACCACCAAATCACCATCTCCACCATATCCTTCCCTTTTAATCTGGTGCAGTGCATCCGCCCCAGCTGGGACGGGCTCACGGCAAAGCCCAGCGGGGGCTGCACTGGGGACCCGTGGCCGGGGGGAAGCCAGGGGGTAGGCAGGTGTCACAGTGCTGCAGGCAGCTCGGCCTGGGGAGCCCCAGTTTGACGCCTCTCTGTGGCCCTGGAGGAGCCAGGGCTTCGGGGGGGGGGGCAGGGGTCCTGAAAAACAGGGGTTCTGCCCTGCACTGGCTTCCCAGCACAGGACTCTTGGGGCTGGGCTGCCAAACAGGATGAGAGCAAGAGCTGTTTAGAAAATACTTATAAATATCCATATTTATGAATGCAAGCATATATATATATATTCATATATATGTATGTATATTTGTATATGCTTTTATATATATATATATGCAGATACGCACACATGTACGTGCATCCGTAAGTGCCTGCCAGGCCCAGCACCGGCCGCAGGCAGGAGAAGCGGCGCGGAGGCGAGCGGCAGAGCCCGGCGGTGACACTCGGGCAGGCCGGACACCCGGGTCGCCTCCCCACGGAGGTCCGTGCCGCGCCGCCCCGGCCACGGCCACGGGCGGGGGATCGGGCCCGCGGGGCCAGGGAGTGCTGCGAGGGCTGAGCCGGAGCCGGGGAGGGGACCGGGAATGCCCCAAACTGTCCCAGGAAGAAGAGATCCCGCTCCACAAAATGGACTTCACAACACCCCGCTTCAAAATTAAAAATGAAATTTAAAAAAAAATTAAAAATTGGGAGGGTTAGGTTGGGACAGGATTTTTTTTTTTTTTTTGACAGCGCACATATTAGATGAAGGTAATTTGGGTGCTACGAATATAAGACGAAAATACACCTAATTCCGTCATCATATAGATATAATATATTTCACTCTCACCACATAAATACAAAACATCCAAATATCCAAAACATTCAGAACAAAAGTTAGTAGCAAGGGCTCAGCGCTCGATTCATTCATTATGTTTTTCGACTAGTTGCCTAGAAACTTCAGACGTAAATAATTTACAATAAAATTACTATTTTCTTTCTGTCCAGCTCCTTCTGTCCAGTTCTGGTCTATAATTAATTCTATATACTACAGCAACCATTCCACTTTTTATAATTTTTTTTTTTTTTGGTTACAGTTTGGTGGCACGTATTTATACAGTTTGTAAACGCCATGTGTTAAGGTTTAAAGAAAGAAAAGAAACTTAAAACCAAAGTAAAGATTTTTTTTTTTTTCCCAAAGAACTAGCTAAGTACAGCATCCCTTTTCTGGCAAATTCAAGTACCGAAATTGAACAGGAAATATTCGATCCGGAATACTAGAAGGTGAAATACATATGCTTGTCGAGAAAATAGCAGTAAGAAATATGAAGGAAAAAAAAAAAAAGATTGTTACATAGATGTATTTTAAAGTACAAAAATAACAATAAAAGATACGCCTTTCATATTTTACGTTCGTTTTAAGTGAAGTGTGAGCGATATCCGAGAGGGTTGTTTTAGGAGGAAGGAAGGCTAAAGATTTTTTTTATTTATTTAGATGCGCATTGAAATTATTTGGAAAAATCAAATAGGGGAGAAAAAAAAAAAAGAAAAATTACCATCGCAACAGATCTGGATGCAAATCGAGTCGCGACTTCCATTATTTATCTGCAGATTTGCTTTTGCAGATAAGGTTCGCAGGACTGGTCCGTGGGAATGCAAAAAGG
>VYXH01012179.1:510318-569407 GCA_013397275.1 Burhinus bistriatus | reverse complement strand
AAAAAAAAAAAAAA
Source organism: Burhinus bistriatus (assembly GCA_013397275.1). Taxonomy (NCBI): domain Eukaryota; kingdom Metazoa; phylum Chordata; class Aves; order Charadriiformes; family Burhinidae; genus Burhinus; species Burhinus bistriatus. The sequence goes on along the minus strand of VYXH01012179.1, from coordinate 569,393 downwards.
AAAAAATAAAATTAAAAAACTGGTTTGAAGTCCAACTTTGCTGCATTAGTTGATATGCTTGATAAGAAAAGGGATCTCATTTAGGTCTAAGGCACACCTTGGGCTGTGCTGGGGTACAGCAGCTCTTCAAGTGCACACCAAATAGAACGGTTTTGTTTTGGCGGGTGCTGAAGAACACCAGTGCTGCTCCACAATGGCAAGGGAGCAAATAGGATACAGATTTTGGAAACTGAATTTCCAAAGATCAACAGGGTAAATTCCCCACAAACTGCCAAGAAAAGCCTTCTCTCACAAATAGGCTGGACTGGGGCTGTCCTTTTATTTCAAAGCACACTTCCTGTAGTACCTCTTAACTAATGGCATATAGAAGAGATAGCTATTTTTAAAATATTCGTGTAAGAGGGGTCTATGATCGGGCTGTACTAAACCCCAAGAGTGTAAATGTCTGCTCCACTCCCGTCCCTGCCCGTTCTGCTCTGCTCCTGCCTTTAAAATCCACCAATGCTGACATTTTCACTTTTCTCCCTGCAAACAACGGTGGGTTAACAGCTCCTTGTGTCGGTGCTGGCACAAACACAAGACAAACCAGGACATGCAGGGGTATGCAGGGGTTCAGGCTAAAGCCCTGCTGATGCCTCCTTAACGCAAGTCTTTAAAACCATCAGTACGGACACATTGAAGAGGTGTGCGATGTGAAATGATAACTACCAACCCAAAGCACCCAGGTAGCATTAGCACATCAGTTAGACATGATATCTGACAGGCTGAGAGAGTCGGGGCTCTTCAGCCTGGAGAAGAGAAGGCTCCACGGAGACCTCCTTGCGGCCTTCCAGTACTTAAAGGGTACTTACAAGAAAGATGAGGACAGACTTTTTAGCAGGACCTGTTATGGTAGGACAAGGGGCAATGGCTTTAAACCAAAAGAAGGTAGATTCAGACTAGATATACAGAAGAAATGTTTTACGCTGAAGGTGGTGAGACACTGGCCCAGGTTGCCCTGAGAGGTGGGAGATGCCCTATCCCTGGAAACATTCCAGGCCAGGTTGGATGGGGCTCTGAGCAACCTGATCTAGTTGAAGATGCCCCTACCCATGGCAGGGGTGTTGGACTAGATGGCCCCTAAAGGTCCCTTCCAACCCAAACCATTCTACGAGTCTATACTCAGAATTTTATTTTACAAAAAAAAAAATACATCATTTATTACATTTCTTGCTTTTTAAAGTGCAGTTGTTTTCTAAAATGAACCCAGGAAATATACCATCATAGTCCTCTCTGTTCACTGTCTTTCAGCAGTTCTTGGCCAAATTTGCTCAGCTTCCACCAAGACTATGTTTCCCTCTTGGCTTTTCCCACCTGCCAGTCACAAAACTTAAGCTGGGACATACGAGTCAGGATAAGTCCTTGTCTGGCTCATCCTTCATCACTGGGAATGAGGATCCTGCAAACATGCTCATTGCGTGTTACCAACATGCAGTGCTCCAAGAGATACCATCTTGATTACGACAGAAAATGGCAAAATCTTATACATCCGCTTATTCAGTAAATTCTCATTTACATGTGCGGGGTCATCCGTTTTTAATGACACACCTGGTGAAGAGCAGCTCCATGCAGTTGCGTCTCTGGGGCTCCTTGATGACCACTGCTGTGCTCAAAAAGCCTGCATGGTGCAAAGTTACCCACACCTCCTCCCTGGCATTTTCAAAACCACTAACTAGAGCCAGTTGTAATAAATGAGTGTGTGTGGAGGGAAAAAAACAGAATATTGTAACTGACTATTTAGTGCAAAAAAAGGAGGAAAATTATCACAGGTGGTGATAGCAGATGTGACAGCCCAGGATACTTGGCAAAATATGGAGTATATTTGATTACTGATATGGATGTTTCTATGGTGTTGACGTTTCGACTTCTTCTAAGGAGATACATAGAATAATAAAAAATTACAGCTACAAAGTTTATTTTTTTTTCTAAATACCTAAATTGTTGCAATCGATAGCAGCTGCTGTGAGATATTAGCTGGCTAAGTAAGGCTATAAAATTCCTTCAGAAAAACAACGGCAGCAATTAAATGTTTAAGAACTGATCATCACCGTCAGGTCTCAAAATGGATGCGTGGCCACACAAAAGACAGCAGCCACACATACTATATCACGGCACGGGGTCAAAGCTACTGTATTTCCAGGCAGTGATTCTAAATGGTATTATTACAGTTAATTAGTGAATGCTAACTAGTTTTTATGATTTTTTTTTTTTTCCTTTTTCTACCTCTTCCCCATTATTGTAAGATTTTTGCCTGGTGGAGTCTGAGGGAGAAGCTGGTGGTCCCCTGGTTGGGAAACCCCCCTGGGCAGAGAGCCTTTGCCTTGACAGTGCAACCAGCCCGACTTCCTGTTCTCAGATGGGCCAAGAGAGGAGGTGGTTGTGATGGTGTCGCTGACTCCATCTCACCACCCGAGGAAGCACCGCCGCTGTCTCAGGTTGCCGACTGCCATCCGGTCACGCGCAGAGGGAAGGTACGTGGTGATGTGCATTTGCAGAGAGCTGTTTTGGCATGTACTGATCGCTGACGTGACTCTTATTGCCTATTTTCAAGCCATGCAAAAATCACACGGCTTCTTTTCCTCTGAATCCATGAAGGGAAAGGAAAAAAAAAATAAATAAAAATGGTTGTGAGTGTATGATGCAGCCGGTGCTTGGCAAACAGAACGAGCAGTGAAAACCTCACCATCTCCCCAGCAGCAGGAAAGCCCCACCTGAGCAAAGCGGTCTTTTATCCCCAGCAGCTTCCACCAAGCATGGTCCTCTGCATCTAAAAAAGGGGTGAACAGCCCACATTGACCTCTGAACTAAGCGGCAAGAAGCCCTTTACGGCAGCAAAGACAGTACAGAGACAGTAACTAAAAACGCATTGCCTTTTTTTTTGGCTTAGGAAGCTTTCCTGTATGATCTACAACGTGAGGCTGGGAAGACAGCATCTGTCTCCATTGATGAAATTCCTGTCCATTGTGTGTTGCACATTTGGGGGAAAAAAAAAAAAATCAATATGAACTAAGGCTGTTGTTCAACCTTTCATGGCATGTGTGGATAAAAAAAGATTCAAAAGACAGAATGACGACAAATTAATTGCTTTCAGTAACAAGCCTTTTTAAGGCCAGTTTGTCCAGATGAATTAATTTACCCCACATTTTTTACGTATCTGCAGGTAAAGAGTATGTAATCGTGAAGGGTTTGTGTTCAGAATGCATATATCATCTCACAACACCAGTACAATTACTATTTTTAGGAAGTTTTACTGATCTCCAGACAGAGGCAAGCATGGGAAGCATGAGAGCACCACGCAAATAGTGAAGGGGAGCTGAGCGAGGGCTACATCAGGACAGGCACGTGATGAGGTTTAGAACCAAATGACTGAAGGACCCAGAAGCTGTGCTCGCCAGCTTCATCTGTCTTTGCCTCTGTTAAGAGCAAACAAATTGTTCTTCATATAGCTCCAGCTTCACCATTAACCTCCTGAAAGATCACAAAAGAAATATGCCACCAGTACCCAGGAAAATTCCCACAGCGGTTTAGCCGTACTAGGTTCAGCATTTTATTTTACCTCTCTGAAATATAGACCAAATATGAGCCCTTGCCTCATACAAATCTTCTACAAATCTCCCTTTGTTCAGAGCCTTTAGACAAAACAGAAAATTTAATACAGTAAATCTCCAGGGAGAAAGGAGAGGTGGAATAGCCCAAGATCAACAGAAAAAGGTATTTCCAGGCCACGTTTCCAGGCCCACGTCCACCTCATTGCCACCAAGAGCTGCCCACTTGGGCCTGAAGGAGACCACCGAGCAGGACAGGCAGACGGGGGTGGGCTAACCACACTCCCACAATAAACTCTTCCAAGATACCACATCAGCCTGGACATCAGACAACCTCCAACCCTGAAGCAACGCTCCCGTTGCAAAGAATGGAAATAAAATGCAATAATATTTCTATTTAAAAAAAGTTCAAGCCCTTGAGCCATCCCTCCCCTTGCAAGCAAACAGGATGCTTTTCTCTTTTATGCTGTTTTTCTTTTTTGTGCCATGAATTTACATTTTCTAGTCGGTCTAATTCTAGCTACATTTTTTTGTTGTTTTTAATATAAAATCTCTGTGGTTGGTGAAGAAGTCAGAAAGGGAAGCTACCAATTCTTCCCATGTTTTCGACATCCTTGTGGTGGTATTGGCCCCTCAGAGTCATCTTCTGACTTGCTGTAAGTTTCTCTTCACACAGAGAAATGAATAAGGAGCCAAAATACCTCATTTTTACAACATCTCTCATTTGACCCTAACTGTGCTTTACTTTATTTAATTTACTTGTTTACAAACACAATCACCCTCACTCCAAACCACCGCCCACACTCAGCAGGGAAAACCCTCCTTCATTTTTACACCAACACTGCTTCAATTAAGCCATAGAAGATGATTTTAAACCCCATCCTTTCAAGCCATTACCCTTTTCACCCAGAGATTGCATCCCTATCGCACAGGGACACTTGGAGGAGCTTGTCCCCACTCTCACCCACATCCCAACCCAGATCCCAGTGGAAAAAAAAAACAGTGTTTTTTCCAAACTGACAGCAATGCAGGTGGAGGGGATGGTGTCTCCTGGAAATCGGTAATTACCCACTAATTCTGGGGTATCCTTTATCCTAGAAGCCATGCATGGATGTAATGGATATGAAGGGTTAGCACGAGAGAAACAAAAACACTAAAAAAACATTTACAAACAAGGGCTACAATACCGCATTAGCTATTATCTTTCCCTGTATTTAAGCACATGTCTGGAAACACTGCCCAAAAAGACTGCGTATGTTTAAAAAGCCCCTGGTTCTTCCCTCGCTTTGTTCCGTCTGCCTCATTCCTGCCAATATCCCACCTGCAACTCCATCTCATCCATGCACAGCCATCCATTCAACGGGAAGACGTTATGTGATGCAAAACCAAGCTGTGATTGTTAAGCAATTTGATAATAAGTATTTTCCGAGTGCGAGATAGAGTCCCCGTGCATAGGAGCAGTCACTGTTTCACCTTTCACTGACAAATGACATCAAATTAACAGGAATTAAATCAGAATCAGTGCTTCAGCTGGTACCAAATTGTTAACTACACACCAGTACTGCACATCACTAAGGGATAACTGATGCAAAGCAAAGGCAGAAGACAAGGAAAGAGGGGGGAGAAAAAGGAAAATAATGTTCATTTTGTCTGAATAATGAACTATTTTCTCTTCAGCCTCCTACCAAGCACAAACAAAGTACAATGTAAGCAATATGTAGTTTATATTGCCTTGTGGGTAAGTCAAAGAGGTTAAATTCAACCTGCCTCTGGTGTCTGTTTTGGTCAGCTTTCCTTTCCTTTCTCCCTTAAGCATGAGATTTTCAGCCCACCCATAGCTCAGCACACCTAAGTTAGAGGTAGCGACAGCTACTAGACAAACCCATTTAGTAAGAGGGCAAAATTATTGCTCTAAATTCAAACTCTTCGGCTCCTTGTTATGCTTTTGATGCTGGAGGAAAAGAAGAAAGAAAAGGAGAGAGGAACACCTTTCTCGCCTTGCAACGCAGACCAAGAACTTGCTGGCTCTGCCGAAGTGTTACGGTGAGAGAGGAGATGCTCGTCATTGCCCCATAACTCCTCCCGCTGACTGCTCACCCCGGTTCTTCTCAGGATACCTTTTAGCAAAGATCTTTGGATGGATTAGCTGGAGTAATGCACATCAGCCTGGATGCTGACGTTTTCCGAGACAGATCCTTGTTTGGTCTCTCACATGACCATTTCATCTGATTTTTTTCTCCATGTATTTGGGGGAACTGTATCTGCAGCTCAGCTGATTGAGATTCCTCAGAGGTGGGTAACAGCACACAAGGTAAAGCAAGGCCATTTACAAACCACTCCTAGGAAGTGTCCAAAAGGATTTCAAATCCTTAACACAGGGCTCAAAATAAAGCAGTAACACCAAATTTTGAATTGCAGCCTCCCCAGACAAGCAATAAGGATTCTGTGTTTGTTTTCCTACATCCACAATGAGGAAAATCCTTCGTCTGCACTGTCCCGGTGCCACCCCTCCCCTTCCCCACTCAGGAGCGTGTCCATGCCAAGCGATGGGCTGTGCACACATCCAGAGAGTCTCACCTTTCAGACAGGTTTAATGATCCCGGCAATTGCCAGTGCACGCGGCCCCGGCGCTGACAGGAATCAGTCCCCTTCCACCAAGGTCACCTGCACAGCAAGGAGCAATTTCCGTCCCTGGAGGTGTTCAAGGCCAGGTTGGACGGGGCTCTGAGTGACCTGGTCTAGTGGGAGGTGTCCCTGCCCATGGCAGGGGGTTGGAACTATTTTATTATTCTACTCGGTATCTGATGGTGGCCAACAAGAAAGCTGGAGAAGGACTTTTTACAAGGGCATGTAGAGACAGGATGAGGGGTGATGGCTTCAAACTGGAAGAAGGCAGATTTAGATTAGATATTAGGAAGAAATTTTTCACTCTGAGGGTGGTGAGACACTGGCCCAGGTTGCCCAGGGAAGTTTTGGCTGCCCCATCCCTGGAGGTGTTCAAGGGCAGGTTGGACGGGGCTTGGAGCAACCTGGTCTAGTGGGAGGTGTCCCTGCCCATGGCAGGGGGTTGGAATGAGATGATCTTTAAGGTCCCTTCCAACCTAAACCATTCTATGATTCTGTGATTCTATATGGCAGGTCTCCTTCCCACCCTGCCTGTCCCCAAAGCTCCTTTGGCTGAGACAAAGAGCCCCGATGTCATGTTTGCACCAATTTCAGCAGGAAGAGGCAAGGGCTGAAGGTGGGAGGCGTTTTCAGAAATAGGAAGCAATATTCCAGGATAAGCATATTTCATTACAAAGTGCGCACATTACAAAGTGTTCCACATGAGAAATTATAAAATATTTCACTCTGTTTTTTTTTTAATGCAGCTTCCTAACTTGGAGTTTCAAAATGGCATTTTCTCTCCATTTAAAAATGCCTAAATAGGAAGGAAAATAGGTAACTAAAAAGCTTAAATTGCACAAAACCAAAATTCATGTATATGTAAGGGTTTATAACAACATCTGGGTTTTTGGTTGTTTTTCTTTTTTATTGCTGAAGTCAATACAGTTGCGTTTCCATGCACCAGCTCTGAACTGGGCTCAGGAAGATTTTATGTAGGGAGTAGTTATACCTCAAAAGGTCCCCTGCTGAGGGCTGCAAGCAGAACTGAGAAAAAACTGGCAAGAAAAATATTTGCAAATATTTTAATAGTTGCCAACTTTCATAACGTTATAGCAAGTCTGACTGAGCTGGAGATTTTCTTAAAGCCTCAGCTTTCACAAGCAACGATTAAAAGAAACTAGTGAGAATTGGAGCCTTCCTTCAGATAAGCAAGAAAATCACTAGTCCCCATAGTCACAAAAATTCTTAAAAATGTGTTCCAACTGCAATATATGGACTGAGAAACAAAAAGTAAACCTTAAAAAAAAAATTTTTTTTTTTGTTATTATTTCAATAAATTATTGTTGGCAGTTTTTCCCCCCTTAGATTTTGTAAACATTTTGGGTTTCTTTGCAGTCTGCAAGTATTCACTTTAAAAAAAAAAAAGGTCAAAGGCAGCAGTTGCTCAGTAAAGCAGCTTGTCCCCAAGAAGTAGAAATGAGGGATTTACATCGCTTAGTTTCTTCTTCTGTACACAAGGCTTGTGCTCTGCTACTTATCTTGGGGCTTTCCTTGTCGGTGGGGAGAGGGGAAGGGAGAGGGCTCTCTCCAGAGGGAGATTCACAGCACCATCTGAAGGAGAAACCTCCGCCTAAAGCTGCTTCTCTCCGCTGCCAGCAGAAGCAGCATCAGCAAGAAGGTGGAATCACGTCGCTAATTGTTAACTTTCTGAATCCCAGCGGGAGGGACCACACCTCAACATTACCTGGCACAAATATTGAGGATTAAATTATCCAATCTGGGGCCAAGAAGTCGCTGCCCAGTTTAAGTAAGCAAAGACACAGCCCAGACAATGACTACTGAGCTGGAATCGAGAAACACGGCTAATCTGAAGTAGTCACTAGGAGGAAAAAAAAAATCACATAAATTAATTCTTCAGGCAATTTCAGTAGTATGCAGCAGTATGCATAGCTGGGCTGATGGCTCCAATGGCAGAATTAAAATGTCTTTCCCTTTTTTATTCCTCCCCCCCATCTCTGTCTTTATCAACTCAAAAAGTCCAAAGATGATATGAATTTGCAAGACCCTGGTGACAAGAGCGCTCGGAGCGAGCTCTGCCAGCTCGTCCCTGGCGAGGGTGCTCACTGGCGGTGGGGCGGGCTGGGGGGATGTCGGGGGAGATGCCTGGAAGTCATTGCCTTCTGGCTCACCTCCAGTCAGCCACTAAAAAAATCAGTCCTAGTAAAGTTCGGGCCGTGAGCACCGAGATGTGTTGTGAAGTGCAAGGGAAAACATGGGAAATGTTACATCTGCAGGGAAGGGGGTTAATAAATGTTTCAGGAAAAGACTGCTGTCATGATCCTGCTCTTCCCCATAAAATTGAGATCTTGCTCAGATTTCTGTCATCGAGTTTGTTGTCTCCAAAACTGCAGTTGTCTCAACACATTTGTGGGGTCCTGTGTGATCTTGGCATGTTTACATGTCCTGTGTCAGGGCCACGTTGCCTTGTGAGTCACCTTGAATCCTTCCCAACCCTCTTTCCCTCCTCCTCCGCAGTGAGCACAGAAAACATTTTTAGCAAGCGCCTTTATTTTCAATTCACTTTACGCTGAGCCAGTCTGATGACCCCATTCAAAATGCAAAGCGAAGAGTATTTCTGGAAACATCTTTTACAACTTTTACCTCCTTCTGATGCATTCGCGTTGGTCTCCTCATTGTTAGGCAAAGAGCAAGGCATTTATGAGAAAACTTAAAAAGCACATTCTGAACCCAAGAGAGCACGTTGGATCAACCTGTGCCTCCCAAGATGCCACATTGCACAGAGCTGTCACAGCATGCCCTCGCCACCAGCCAGTGCCACGTTACCGTACAACTCGTTCGTTAATTTTTCAGCCACAGAGTGGCTTGTAAGCAGGAGCACCAGTCTGAAAAAAGCCTCCCTCCAACTTATCCCTATATAGCGAGTATCTCAGTTTAAAAGGTGAAAATAACCCTAATAGATATCCTTATATCCTTCTAGTAATGGTTGTAGGCTTGGGAGTGCAGCTGCTCATGGCCCTGAGCATTGACCATTTCCTTGTAGGTCAGAAGCTTAAGCAAAGCCTATGTTAGATGTAACCAAAAGTCATTTACCTGCAGGTAGTTGTGTGAATCAAGCTAGTAGTTCCAGTCCTGTTTAAGGAAGAGTCTAGGTCATGAGAACCACTGCAAGAATGATGCTGTTTGCATCCCTAGCCGGCAGTCTTAGGAGACAAGTCAGAAATGAGGAGCTCCCATTTGTTCCCCAGCATCTGCTCTTTTAAGGAGCTATTATGGCCAAACTATTCATTCATCTTCTAAAGCAAGGGGACCAATTACGCTAAGATATGAGAATGAGGTAGACATAGAATCACAGAATGGTTTAGGTTGGAAGGCACCTTCAAGATCACCTAGTTCCAACCCCCCTGCCATGGGCAGGGACACCTCCCACTAGACCAGGTTGCTCCAAGCCCCGTCCAACCTGGCCTTGAACACCTCCAGGGATGGGGCAGCCACAGCTTCTCTGGGCAACACGTGCCAGTGTCTCACCACCCTCACAGGAAAGAATTTCATCCTACTATCTAATCTAGATCTTTTCCAAATTCAATAAAAATATAAAAATCAGAGAACACCCATCATTAAAGTTTACCTAAAAAGTACAAGTATTGCAGCCAACAACTCGAGAATAGCCCAAATTGTACATCATTGCTGCTCCCAGAGCCAACCTCTGCAACCCATCTCTGGCCAAAACATCAAGGTCCCTGTCCACCATGATCTTATGGGTGCATCTTTGAGGCTTTAGGACTTCATGACCTCCCCATTTAATAAATGTGCAATGTAACATCTTTGACTTGTCTGTAAAGATAAAGCAATACTTGGAGCAAGTTACATCTGATAGACACAACAGAAAACTGTCAACAGTCGAGGAATGCGCTATCAGCAATCAGCACTATTTAATACTCCCAGAAAGAAAAAAAAACACACACAGAGAAGTGAGATTTATCGGGCAGTTAATTGCCAAGCATTTAAATATAAGAGTTGGGAAACTGTAATTTTAATTATTACTGCATTATACATTCATACATTTTCATGCTCATATACTATAGGAATCTCAGAATGACATGATGCATTTTAATTAAAATACAATGAGATCTATTCAAATAGCACCTACTTTTCACTACCTTTCCCTGTCTTCTTCAATGGCGAATAGCACATCAGAAACAGGAATAGCTCAGGTGTGACGTGTCAATTTTCATTTGAGACATGCTATTTCCTTTTCTTTACGAATTTCCTTTCTCAAAGCTGTCTCTCTATATCTCTGGAATGATAGAGAGAGCCACTAAATAATACACGTCTCTCCTTTAGTTACTGTATAATATGTGACTTTGTTTCCCTCTTTGACATCCACACAAGGAAAATTCACCCCAGCCTTTCATTTGTTCATCAGGCGGAGCACATGAGCCATCATAAACTTTCCATAACTGCCACTACTCTTTTCCAGGTCAAGCTTACCATGGGCAAACAGCACGTGAACCGATTTAAGTTTTTAGCAAGGGGACAGCTCTGAGCCAAAACAAAAGAACCAGGTGGGTTCTGGAAAGACATTTCTCCATAGAAGCGTGCACAAACCATGCAAGTTGTCCTTTATCACCTTCCTTGGTGAATTCTTCCCTCTCTCCAGTCACTAATGTATTTTAGATTTTCTTCCTGAGCACATAAAATAGTAACTTTGAAATTTAACAGCCAAACTAACTGAAACAATTTTTAAACTACATCCAAAACAATTTAACTTGTTTCTTAGCTGTAAACGAGGGAAAAAGGAGGAGCCATCAGAATTTTAAGGAAATTTTTCCCACTTAATATGTTATGGAGTGCTTAAAATAGCTTCAAGATGGAAAAAAAAATAAAAACAAAAAGGAAAGAAAAAACTCACAGCAAGCAGACTTGAAATCCAACACACAAGCGCAAGAGTCCTCTTTGATCCCCAAGACAGCAGAAAGCTAACCTTAATATCGTCCCCCATATTTTTAAGGGGCAACCCAAAACTTAATTTTGGTGAAAAACACATGCACTCTTCCACTAAAATGCTACATTTTGCTTGTGAACTATCAAAAGGTGCAAGAATAACCATAACTCTTTCCTCCTTTATCTCTTACATTCAGAAGTCTCTCTGATGACAACAGTATTTGGGTCCACCACATCCATACTTGGGTGTGTTTTCCTCCAATTAAGGACTTGTTACTCCTAATTAAGGCAGGTTCCAGTTCACACTCCTAGTCAATCAGGGTAACGAGCAGGTTTTACCCCTCTGCTCAGAGAGCAGCACAACATCGGTCTTGGCACAAAAACATCAGGTCTGCTGGCTCTAAAGGGCTTCATTGCTCTAAACTGGGAATGAAGGTAGTAGACAGCACAAAACGGAGTACCAAAATGAGCATCAGCTCCAAAGGTAGGTGGTATCCAAAATATTCATTTCAGAAGGGGACACTAGCAGCACATGTTATATCAGCAGATCCACAAAACATATGGAAAACACTGGTATTAATAGCATGGTTAAAGTTCTAGTGGGCAAGTGAGCTTCTCACAGCAAATCCAGTATCTACCAGATGTAGATACCCTCAGATATTTAGGAACTGCAAATTACACCCCCGCATCAGCCTTACAGTCTACGCAAAAACCCTGAAAATAGCAGTTGTGGAAAAATCTGACATTAATAAAATTTCCTCTAAACCTATAATATTTTCCTAATGTCAGACTTTTTGTCAGTTCAAAATCTAGATTTTCGTTCTTTGTTTCATTGTTTTTTTTAGTACGGTAACATGTTAGCCTGGAATATTGGATGGGTTATTAGTATTCACAAAGGATTGTCTATAAGAACTTCTGGTCTCAGTAACAAAATTCCAGAGGAAATGTACCTGGGGTGAAATATTTTTTTTTAAATATATTTTTGGAAGGTCACACTGGAATTTCTTCCCATGTTTTTTCTTTATTTTTGGATCATGAGATTTTCATTCTTTATGCCGTTCTGTGTTTTACACGTATTCCTCTTTTATGTGGTTGTTTGCCAGACGCTTTGGTGATCAGCCCTTGGAAAGCCACCTCAGGCAGCAGCAAAGCAGCAGCCTCCACCCTGCGCCCCACCTCCTCCATGCCTTCTTCGAGAGTGGGAGTTATTCGACCTTCATCGTAAATTCAAGGTTCACTCTGTAGGGAAAACATTTGTGAAAGTACAGAGCTATTCTGGGGTAAATGATAGAATATAACTTCCCAGTGACTCATATCATCTCAGTCAAACTTGTCCTAATTAGGAAACAGGTAATTGTATTTGCTTGCGAGATGACAGCTGTAGCAGAAGGCCAGGAATGCAACTTTCTGCAGTTGCTGCAAAGCATTTACCCCTTCTCCTCCTGCTCTCCCAGAGAAAACTTCGGGAGCCACAAAATAAACATACAAGTGGAATGTGTGCACATTCCCATGGCCCAAAAGGGGTCTTTCTCCAAGACGACCACAAGTCCACTGTGTACCTGGCAGCAAAAACGCGCAAAGGGAGTGCAACGCTGTGGAAGCCTCTAAAGGCATCGAGGAGAAATGCAGCAGTCTTCCAGGATGATTGGCAAGAGGTAGGTTATCTTGAAGCTGTTGCCAAGGTCTAGGACATAATTAGATGTCAGGCACAATACAGCAACCGCCACCAGCTCCCCTTTCCACTCCAGCCCGAGCCGTGCGGTGCTGGGCTCCTGCCTGGGGATCGTTAGGAGCATCGCACAGGCACAGGTTGGGAAATTCTTTGCCTGTAGGCACTAATTTTAAAATGCTCTCACCAAACCCGTGTCCAGGGGGTAGGCATGCGGAATTTAGGGCAAGGGGGGAAAAAAAAAATAAGTAAATAGAACGTAGGGAGGAGAGAGAGAGAGAGGAGCATACAGAATATATTAATTTTCGAGATTCACACAGGGGAAGATGAGAAGACTATACCCAGCTGCTTTTATCAGAGCAGCAATGCTTATCGATAGGGTTTTGCATTCTCCATGTGCTAGTTTGCCAAGGACTCTGTTTCCATGTGCAGAATACACACCAAGAGATGATGTGTTTGCAGGGATTGCATTTCTTAAAGGAAGACAAAAAGAATCAGTGGTTAATATATAAAAGCCTGACAGTCTATATAAGGATAAAAAAGGAATGACAGTTCCTGGTATGCAAAACCTGTGAAAAAGATCTTCAGTCTTACCAGTGCGAATAGACTGGTGTTGAATACTACCTAAAATCTGGTTACATATGTTGATTTCAAGCTCCTCTGAAAATTATGATGCAGAGCATGCTCTTTTCCTGGGTTTATTTAATTTTAGTTTCTCTTCAGTCACTGATGCAGAATTTTCCCCATGTATTCAAAGAGCTGAATGGGCTGGTTGGGATCTGCAAGATTCCCCTATATGAGTTCCAGCTTTCAGCCCTTTTGCGGGAGGAAAGCCTTCCTATGGCAGTTGTGTGGGATGTTATTGGGGTATTTCCTATTTTTCAGGCAATGAATTTAGTGCGTCTGAAAAGAAATGGTCACATAAATGCCATCTGAGGATTAATGCTCGATAGAAGCATGTGCAAGCGCATTCACAATATTTTACCCAACTGGACATTTTATTTTAAGTTATTTTAGACTTCATGTATGAGAGAAATGGGATTACTGAAAAACTTACTTTTTAATAGTTGAGGAGGAAAATGGTTGTGCTAGTTGGGATATTACATTACAGTTGTCTGGAAGGGCTGTGATATCACACTTTCTATTCATTACACCGTACCATACTGTGAGCAACCCATCCACTACTCACGACATTGCCCAAGTTACATATCTTACTCAAAAAGAACAACACAAGCTGGTACCTTTTTCTTTATTCACTCTGTGCAAATGGTCACAAAACTTTCTTTTGCAACCCAACTTATGACAATAAATATGATTTGACTGAAGGCTCACCCGAGGTTACATGATCTTTGTCCTTTTTTAAAAGACATTTGAACTTCTGATAAGAGATACGTAGGATATTTCCCTCGCCAGGAATCTCCAGAGCTATCTGTGGAGACTGGGGTCTCCTGCCATACTGTTTCAGATAATATTAGCCCCAACAAGGGTGAGATTCTGTTTAAATTCAAGTGAAGAGATTATTAAAGACTTTGTTCTTCAGGGAAATGGAAAGAGGTGTTTCAGCCCCATCAATAGATGTGTTAGCTGGGAGCACACAGGACACCGAGCTGGGACACTCACCGTGCATGCCAGCCTCCGCACTGCCTGGCACTGTGACCTGGGAAAAAAAGGAAAAAAAGGGGAAAAAAGCCCCACTTTCCTCCTCCCTGCCTCAATTTTGCCACTGATTAAAAATAAGCAGATAAAATGACTCTTTCGTTTGTGCAGGATGAATGTCAACCATGGCATAACAGGCAGGAGACAGCAACCACTGCTGTTGGCTTACGTGGCTCGGTGGTGTGGAGCAGAAGACCCTGGACCTGCCAGAGGCACCACAGAGGTTGTACATTGATTTTCACTGAGCACGGACCTGCAGCTCATTGAGAGTTTTGCCCCCGTGCCTTCCCAACAGCAGAACTTATCCCTTTGTTTCTTTGTTATTATTTAGGTAAAAAAAATAAAACCGTACCTGAAAGCACTATTTTGGTTCTCTATCAGCGTCATCTGCACTCCCTTTCATACCCCTTGTCATTGATCTGGCTTCCAGCTCCCACACTTTGCAATTCGTAGGGAAAATTGTTGCGGCACTAGTTGTCATAAATCCTTGGAGGACACATTGCTGGAACCTCTCAGCCATGGGACAGGCTCCAAACCTCACAGATTTTCACCAAAACCATCCGGGTTCAATATTCAATACTGGCATGCATAAGGCAGAGAGCAGTGATGATCATAACACTTAAAATAAAAAAAAAAATCAAAAGCAAGTGTTACTTATTTCTAACCAGATATAATTGAAAAGGAGAAATATGTCCAGATGATCCCCCATCCCATTTCTGTACCAGCTGGGGAAGGGCAACATCATTCTCAGTCACTTGATGGTTAACTCTTGGGAATCTTTTACCTGAGCAAAGACTTTGAGACAATTTTCAGATTTTTTGCTGTGCAACCGTGGATTTGAGCGAGATCCTTCCAGTGGTTAAAAATGGTCTCTAAGCAACAAGCACTAAAATGTTTTCAAATCTTTTTTTACTTGACCCAGGATTTGTGCTGAGTTAGATGAGTAAATACTGGCATGATGTGACATTCTTGTTATTTATGTTACATCCAAATAAGTGGAAGATAACCTAGGCAAATTTCCATTATCTAATTATAAAAACCGTCTCATATTCCCATGAAACTAATTTTAATTTGATGAAAAACAGACAACTTGGAAATGGATTTCCTACGATTTGAGCGATAAGATTCTTTCTCAGTATGTTCTCAATTTACCAAAGACTCCAAAATTGGAGATCTCTATTAATAAACATTGCTGGTTGTTCATGCAGTGACTTCATGGTATTAGACACAAAAAAAAAAAAAAAGGAAAAAGATTGCTAGATGTAGCAGCTCCTGTGCTGCATTCAAGGGAAGGAGGGAGGGCCCACACTGTGCTTTATTTTGGAGAAGAAGCTGAAAGAGGCTGAGCTGCCCCCCAACAGCTCCTGCAGAAATCAGGTGAAGCTCCTGCTTTGGTAGAAACTACTCGCACCATGCGATGGTCATGTGTGTTTAAAATGTCAATAAGAATCAGACAAAAAGTTACCTTTGGAGCACTGAGAAAGAGAATTACAGAAACCATGTTATAGTCATGACGTGCAGGCAATTGGCCGCAGTGGACACAAATTGTGTTTTGATCCTTATTTCCTATTAAATGTCACAATCCTGCAATCCCTTATGCATGAAAACACCATACCAGAATTCGTTGCATGAGTAAGAGTCACCATGCAGAGTACCACGGCCTCTCCTGAAGCTTCTGACATGAGACAATACGTAAAATGACCATAAATAAGGAACCACAGGAGAAACCTCAGATCCATACCTAATACTCAGCAATTCAGACCCAGGTTTGACCGCTTTTCCTGAAAACTAAGCCACACAACCCCCCAATTTCCTGCAAAATCTAAGAGGAAGATCAATTTAACTAATGATGTGGGGGTTCTGTGTCCCCATGGACCTCACACATATTATTTATAGAATGCATTAATATTTCATTTTTCCCATCCCTAAACAGTCTTTGAGGGTGAAAAAAAGAGATAGCTTGAGACAGGTAACATTTTAATTGAAATTAATGGGATTGGTTTGATTTCACCTCTGAGAATATAAAAATCATTCATTTTTTTGTCATAAAAAGAATCTGTAAGTCTCACCGGTACCCGAGAAGCACGAGGAACGGTGGGTCACACTGAGAATCCACCTCCCACCTCTCGCTAACCTGTGCTGTCCGGACCATCACGCTCCGCTTCATGAGAAACTAGCATGAAAAAAATAAAATAAAAAAGGCATAGATGATGAAAAGGTAGAGCTAAACCTCTGCTTTTCCTTCCTTTTTTAATGTAGGTATTGGTCAGCACGGGGAAACGCCATCCCTTGGATGAGATGGTGGGCAGGCAGCGGTATTGCCGTCTTTTCAGCACTGCCTGTCAATGACTTTAACCTCTGACCGGGAACAGTAAGTATAAGAAGTCTTTATGCTACCTTTGTGTTGAGCTAGACCTGGGCTGCTAAACGTGCCAAATTAATGTGCTGTGCAGATTGCTGCTCTCTAAAGGCTTCGCTGAAGCGTTGTTGGACTGTTTACAAGAGGTTTGCCAAATCGCTGCAAAACTGAAGTATTACCGAAACCGAGAGTGCCGGCCAGCGGCAGGAATCATTTCATTACTATCCTTTTATTCACCCTCTAAATAGTTTCATGCTGCCAAAAGTAGGCACATGAACCTCTTTGCTTTAATTTATATTATTAGTATTTATTTTTTCTATAAAGCGTTAGAATGGGATTGTGTTTTCTAAAGCACCTAAGTTGCTTAGGAGCACAAATGCACTGGGGTTTGTGCTTTGAACTCATTTCTGTGTTTGAAAAACTGAGTCAATGGACTTCATGCTCCTAAGTCACTCAAGAGCGTTGGAAATCTCACTAAATCCTTTCATAAGCTCAAAATGGAAAACAAATGGATCACCACCCCGGAGCCCAGGTTACCTCGCAGCTTAGGCCCAATTTTCCTCCGAGTGCCCTCCTTCTCGCTGTCCATTATGAAATAATTTTCCTTTATTCATGAAAATCTCTGCTGTAAAAGCTGCTTGTCATACACTTTACAACCTCCATGCGTACTGCAGCCCCAAAGGCCAGGAGCTGCCTTCGCTGAGTTGCACCGCACATGTGAATTCGGTCCCAACACGGAGGAAGGTCTTGAAATTATTTATCTTCTACTGTGATTTGCAAATTACAAATGGGGAAGTGAAATCCAACTCACAGACAGAGGTGAGGAGCGAGTGAAATCCCACAGAAGGTGGAAAAGAGTAGACGGGCAAGTCAAATACAGCTTTCTCCCCTTAGAAAGCGCAAAGAAGACTGCAAGATTTACTTAAAATTTCTTTTTATTGCCAGCAAATGACACTGAGTATAAAAAGAAATCCTACAGGATTTTCTGTTATCTTACTTAGACCTTTTTTTTTTTGTTTGGGAAAGCCCTTGAAATACACGTAAAAAGACTTCAGGAATTCTCTATGAATATCGGCTTCACATTTCCTCGTTCATCCTAACTCGGTTTGCCAGAGTCCGACCGGATCCAGGGCACGTGGCACAGCTAGTGGAACACACTGCCCACGGCCTGTTACCCCAGAAAACAGGGGAAATGATGGCACAAAGACCCTCAGCGCATTTTTCTTTCAATTTCAAACCACGGACCAGGTTAGGCTATTCCTAATTTCAAGGAATTAATAGATAACAATAACAATGAGGTGCCTGCGTTTTACGAGGAAAAGTGACCTATATTCCAGGTAAGGAAATTCTCATCTCAGTGACGCACTGGTATGAAAGACTCTGCTAATAGCTACGGTTATATTATTTTCCATCTAGGTGCCCAAAGGATCTTCCTTCCCTATTCGTGCCCAGTGCAGGGCCACCCTTTGTTACAACATTAAAATCTGCTTAATATTTTTTATCATTTCACATCACAGCCACAGTAATTGCACCCTCAGGAGCAAGCCTTCTTCCTGCGTATGCTGTTCAATATTATTGGCATCTTCCTCATTTGGGGACCTGAAATGATCTTTTTTGCATTTTCCCCGTGAAATGACAAACACGGCTGGTTGTGGCTCAAGCACTATTTGGAGCATGACCCCCTCGGCTCCTGGTGTTATCCAAATTAGATTTTGATCTTTGTCAATTAGGCTTTGCCACTGTGGACCTGCTGTGCCATTATCAGGAGAATCACTGTCAGGGTTGGTAAGTCAGTGAACTTTGGAAGCCTTTCCGCCACCTTCCAGGGATGCAGCTTTTACAATTAGCACAATTAAAACAAAAAGAAAAAAAAAATAAAATTTGTCCACAACCTTTTTTCTGGCAATCTCTGCACTGTTTGTCCTTAAACCAAGAATCACTTACAGCACCTACACTCTGCCTTCCCATGGCAAAAAAATCCAAGCAGTCTTCATTTCTGTAAGCAATTTGGCTTTCCTTTTGCTCTTTTTAATGTTCCTGGCTTTGTAATGTACTCTGCGACGGATTTGTCTGGGGGCCAGTGTTGCTTCTGGGCAAAAAAAAAAAGCAGCCAACTGAACAAAAAAAAAAGTGAATGCCAGGAAATCTTCTGCAGTTGTCACATGGCAGGGCTGTGCCGCTGCTCCAGCCCAAGCGTTTTGTCAGTTGGTTGGTCTGGAGCACTTAAACTGGGCAAATAATGTGGGGATGTTGGTCCTGGTATACTTACCGGCCCGACACTTAGTCACCTCTCGCTACACCATGTGCCTCAAGCGTCATCCCAGGTCATTCGAGATGAGGAGGTTGACTGCCAAAAAACTCCGTTTTCATTCTCACATTTAAATCCCGGCTCGGTGTTTCAGCAAGGTGCGCTCACAGAGTTCCGTACTACCACACTGCTCAGGATGTGGGAGCTGCTGCATGGTCCAAGGGGAAGGAGGAGCCTTCTTTGCATGGAGAAACAGTGTTACATGCTTCCAAAACCAGGATTTTCCAGTGTGAGATGCCATTTCATAGGTTTTACGGCCAGGAAGAGCCACAACGATCGTCAGGTCTGACTCTGTGAGCACCAAAGGTCAAGGGTTTTGGTGAATTGCTGTCTGAATTACAGCATTTCTCAAAAAACCTAGTTATGAACAAAAACTTCCCAGGATGAAAAGTCCCATATCGACCTGCTCATGGCTCACGGTGCTGAAGGCTGCGGCACATTTAAAGTCTGCTCCCGTTGCCTTGTGGGCAGCAATTCCCCCTCCCACAGCCTGCTCACTGGTGCAGACCCGGCACGTCTTCTGCCTCAAAGGTTTCCAGCACTCGGAGGTGCAGCAAAAGCCCCTGGATTCCCAGGCTTGGCAGCTGCTCTTCCATATATTGCCGCTGGAGAAACGGCTCTCCTGCACGCAACTGGAAGTTGAGAGGTGACCTGCCCAGTTCCTACAACAGCAGCAGCAAAAGTGTAAAAATAACAGATAGAAATAATATGCAAAAGGACAAGAAGAAGCTATGGGATAAACACGGAATGCAGGTGAAATCTAAAGTCTGGTTGTGCACAGTGCATTAAGGAAAAAAATAAGGGAAAATATATCTAATAGTTTAAAAATAATATCATGGAAACGTAGGAAAAGGCACCACTAACACAGAAGCTAGAAATGTTACAGCATGCAGAATACAGCTCAAACAAGAGGAAAATCTGTAATTTTCAATCTCCAGAAAGATATATGATTTTCCAAACTTATCAAACTTACTACGAAACACTGGGAAAAATAGAAAACAGATATAGAAAAGTACATAAAACATTGCAGTATCACAAACACATAAACCAAATAAAAATAAATATGTCATATTACTATATTTACTTCCTTGTCCTTCTTACACCGGCTGGCTGAGTTATAAATTGAATATGGATGAAGGAGAAAGTAACATATCCTCAGATTTCAAACATAAATATCTAGTTGTAAAACAAGAACAACCCACAAGCACATATGCCATCCACCTGTCTTCAAGGAGTGAGCATGTCCTAGAAACATATGCAGTTTTAGCACGCCACATGAAACATTTATAGCTTGCGAGGGGAAATGGTCCGAGCCTTCCTTCTGGGGGCAGGACCCACATTTCCTTGCAGGCAATTGGGTCGTCACCCACAGGGCTCCCGAGTTTTTCTTTTTCTACCACAAAGGGCATGTTCTGGAGACAGAGAAGTTGTCCCCCAACCCCGTCCCCATGAGCGTGCCTGTGTCGGGTTGACAACCTTCTAACGCATCCATCTCCAGCACCCAGGTGATGGAGATTTTGGCAATTTTCCACCTGCAGTAACAATTTGTGGGTCAAACCTAACATCAGCATTTGCTTTCTTTTACCACAATGAATTACTTTTTCCAAGTCGGATCCAACCTTTCCCCCGTGTTTTATTATCAGGTGCATGAAGCAAGAGCAAGGCGGCTGGCATGGAGGAGCCACATGCAGCTCCAGGAGCTCAGCTTCTTTCACAGCGACTTTCTTGGGGATTGTCTTGGTTTGGGCCAGATTGGCCACTCAGGTGGAATGACAGATGCTCACCCCTACGTCCCTTCAAAGAGAGGCAGGAGACAAGAGAGACTTACAAGTTCAGAAGGAAGTACTAAACTACCTTAATGAAATATTAATAATAAAATAAAATGGAAATAATTAAATATATACAAAACCCTATTGAGCTCCCAGGATGACAATCACGTCACCAGCAGGCGCTGGGGAAGTCCCAGACTGGACTCAGTGACGGATGGGAACTGGAGTCTGGATCTGGATTCAGGATCAGGATCAAAGGCAGACAAACAGACAGAGTCCTCCTCGGACGCCGGCCATTGAAGAAAGAGGGCTGACCCTTTGATCCCTCAGCTTTTATACTGAGCGTGAGGCAGATGGGATGGAATACCCTGTTGGTCAGGTTTGGGTCACCTGTCCTGTCCGCTCCTCCCCGCAGGTGTGACCCCTCTATGCTTTTCCGCTTCCCACCCTCCAACAGGGCAAGTAACAAAGTTGGCTGCCCTTGGTTGTGACAGCGATAAGGATAAGCCGGAGCCTCTCTGCATCCCGTCCCTTGGCATCAACTATAAACATGGGTCTGATCACCCTGAGAGTGAACAGTTTCTGCACAACATGCCGTTAATTTCAGCAGTTAGAAGAGGCCTAGCTAAAAAGTAAAGTTACTGAACAGAAAATTGGTCCTGTTTTACCTCAAACCAGGATAGGATGCTGATGTAATCTAGCTGTAGTGAAACAAGCCCACACGACTTGGTTGGGTTTGCTCCCTCGTTGCTCCATTAGCAGACAATGCCAGGGGACTAAAGGGAGGAGGTCGGGCTCTCATCTCACAGCTCTTCTGACCGGCACACACAAAATTTGCGAGAGCGGTGAGGACGGGAGAGTTTCTGATACCTGTCAGCAGGGAATTAGAAGTGGGAAGAGCCCTAGGGGCCGACCTTCGAGAGAGCGCTTATGCACGGGGAGGCTCTGGATAAACAAGCAGATGAAAAGGCTGCTTGGGAGAATGGTTCCCACAAGCTGCCTTGGATGGAAGGAATCGATTTTAGTATGACTGTCTATAGGGGAGGTTGCAGGAACGGTTTGCGATTGTTTAGGGTATTATTGCCTCTTTGTCAGTCACTTAATTTTTTCAATCAAGCCAATTTAGCCTAAATTTTTCCATATTTTGCCTTCAGTTTTAATCAGAACAAACCCTGTTAATCTTTCTGGAGGCACAGAGAGCAAGAAAAAATTTTTTCAAGTTATTTTTCATAATAAAAACATCTTACCAGTTCTGGAAGACTTGTGCTCTAGAAGGTAAAAATTTGGCATCAGCGCAAACCTCATGCAAAGAGTAAAGCAAGGCCAGATTTTGAAGAAACCTGGTTTCTAATTGATCAGCTTATTAGGGTTTGATCCAATGCACTTTGACCTTGAAAAGTTTTGGTCCAAGCCCTTAAAATACACACTGCTGATACTTTTCTGTTTCTCAGCTTATTCAGCGTGTTTAAAATATGTACTAAGCTGGCTTGACTACAGATTAGCTCAACAGAGAAAGCCAGTACTAGATTTTTAGGATATTTTATTGTATGGCCTGTCTAAGAAGTGAGGCACAGATTATGAAGTTCATATATCATTTTGCGGGATTTATTTATTCTTTCTTGCCAAGACAGCTCCAAAGCCCAGAGGTCAAATCCTACAGATTTTGAAGTCCATAGTTTTGTCACTGACTTCACTGATGGCATAATTTCAGGCATGAAGACAAAGTTCTTGCTTGAGGTTTATTTTCTTGTTTTAGCTGTGCTTTTAAAACCCTTCCAAAAAATCTCTATAAAAAAATTCTAATAAGTATTCATATAAATGGCATTCCCAACTCAAAAACCAACCAACTATCTAAACAATGTCTCAAAGAAAATGAATGGAAATGTATATCCCTGACTTTACCATCTTGTGCTCAAAGTTTGTAGCATGGTTTTTTTGAATCACCTGGTGAACTATTGCAACCCACTGCCATACTTTGCATTCTTCAGTGTTTTTAGCTGCTGTTGACAATGTGTGATATTAATAGTCATGCTGAAAGATTATTCTACTGCAAATTAAAGTATGTCTTGCCTTCCAAGCTAGCTCCAGTCAACACAAGTAATTGCACAGGATGCCGACACAAGCCTTTTGTCCCATTTAAATCCTATTTATGTCACGCATCACACTCCAAAATGGCCAGCGGACATTTTCTGGCCCCATGCATAGGACCACTGTCACCTGGTGACTCAACGTCCCAGCCACAATAGCGTTTATGGGGTGAATGTCTTTCCAGATATGGACATGGACAGATGAAAATAATAAATGCAGCATATGACTCATTAAATGTAAAGCTTATTTTCTCACACACCTGCAAATACTTGCATGGATCAGTTCTGGAGACCAAAGCCAAGTTAAAGGCAACTTCCAAATATTCAAGTGGAACTCATTAATGTGGAGGCCAAGACTTTGCCGATGGTATGTAAATTGAAAGAAAAGCACCTCATATAATGGAAATAATATTTTATTTTCATTTCACATGTGTTTAAGACACATAGAGCTAAAAAGAAGTTGCACATTGCATAACAGAAACTATATTAACTAATGTTACAAAGTTGAGATTGGATGTCATTGTCTACCGTGGTCTGTCCTGACCCTCCTTCTGACTTGCTTTGATAAATGATATAGGAAGTTCTTGTAATGGGGTTCGATCTTAGATATTGAAATACACACCATTTTAATCTCCACAGCATTCTGCATGCACATCCACATCCTTCTGTGGCAGCGAGCAGGTGATGGCAATTGGCAAGGACAAACAGGCCTGTCCACGTACACATAGCAGTAACTTTGGGGCAGGACGAAAATGCTGTTATTATCTAAGTCTACCATAACTTCTATGCATTTCACATTTGCTACAACAACTGAAGCTTTACAGCTGAATTCTACAGGAACGGCAAATTCTCCGTGAATATAAGACACAGCCAGTTGTAACAGGGTACTTTGAAGCACCAGCATTCAGTAGTGACTGATGAGTGCAGAAGCATTCAAAATCCCTGTTTCACCACGGAGGGTTCCACAGGCAATTTCTTCTCTCTAAAGCTGCCAATAACCCATTGTCATCAAGCTTTTTTGTCGATTTCCCTCAGTTTTCCCACCTGTAAAATGGAGACTATAAGACTTACCTTTCTGTATATTTATTCAAAGAATGCTTTGGGTGCTAACTTACTAATTAGTATAAAATTATCACTTTAGAAAAGGCAAGTTGTCATACATTTACTTAAATCCCTGGTATTATTAATAAAGTTCTTCATTACAGGGCGCTTATGCAGACACATACACACATATTTATGTGTGTTTATACATATTTTATATATATGTATGTACGTACTTATAAAAACATATTCAAACCTCTGTTGATCCAGGACCACGCTAAAACATAGGGTTAAGCTCCAGTTCTAATTCTTTTTCTGCATTTTGCTGATAAACAGGGCTGGATCCACTTGTATCTGCTTGAACTCAGTAACAGATCAGCAGCAAAACCAATTGTAGAACTGCAACATCACAGGCTACCACAAATATAAAATGACCTAATCCTGTTCCCACTAACTTCAAAAGACTGGTTATTTATGGCAACATCCTGACCCATGCTGGGTCAACAGGGATTTGGCCACTGACAGCAATGAAACCAAGATTTTGGAATAAGGACCTGATCCTGCAATTGATTTGTGTGATCTACAGGAACAAATACCTCCTGAGAAGACAATGAAAGTTAGTGGACCTCGCTACAAGTCAAATTCTGCCTAGGCTGATCTGACAGCATAATCAAAGCTATGTTAGAAAGCATGTAATATTATACAAATATATATATATTTTCTCAAATGACTCTACAAACCCACAGGAAATTTTTTTTACTTAAATGGGAAGGAGAAAATCTATATCTTGCAGAGTGAAAAACAAATTAAAGGTTCTTGAAGGGTGTTTCTTAACATTTACCAGTGTTTTTCCCCATGGAAAAGATGAAAAATTAGCTTGAACCCTAGAGCTTTTGGTCTTTTGTAATCCTTTCCTTTTTTTCCCCCCCACAATGAATATAGATTTTTTAATCTTATATACAGAGATTTCACATATTTAGATTTGAAAGCTTTCTTATTGTTATATGAGATTGCTTTAAATTAAAAATGCATACGGGACTTACCTGTACAACCAAAATGTACTGGCATTCAGGCATAAGCAAACACCATATGAATCTGAGTAATTTTTGCATCGAGTTTTTAGAGTCTATAACAAAATAATCCTGGCATCAAGATAAATACTGTGCTGTCAGGCTTCCCGTGATAAGATAAGGATCTTTGCTGTCTGCTTCTATTAGGCTATGGGCAGGAAAACATCAGCAGTCATTAAGGAGAGCTTTGCCATCTCCCATCTGGGTCTCATCACTGCCTCACGGATCACACAGGACCCTGGAAAGTGCAAGAGGAAATAATGCTCCATGCCTCGGCACAGCAGCATCGCTCTGGGCGGGGGGAGAGATATATTCGTATTTTATTGCTCTGTATTACGCTTCTGAGTTTGAGTTTGCTCCTCTTGGACTCGACCGCTCACTGTCTCACTTACCATTTTTCAGGCATTTAGGTTTCCCTTTGCATCTCCGGTTTATGGGAGTCGATCTCCATGCTCACCGCAAATAAACTCCTTCCTGCACTTTCACGCGGGCTACAACACACAGAAACCTGGTGTTACAGCTGTGCAGCATGGGGAACAGGTGCTGCTTTTCATGGAACAAACCAGCAAATTCTAGAGAAAATACTGTATTTCTTCACAAAATATTGTAAGGATGCTATCAGCCAAATCACTTCTGAAGTGTGATCTTAAGGTTAAAACAATGAACAGGGATTCAAAAACCTGGGTTAAATTTTTTTGGCATAAGCTCTTAATCTTTAAAACACTCAATCCTCTGTCAGTAAAATGGGAATGGTGTTATTTCCTCCCTCTCCCACCCTTTCCCTACACTGCCTGTTCAAACGTAAAAATCCAGAGGAAGAACCTTCTCAGTCTCTGTATTTGTGAGACCTCACATGTGGCCAAGCCTAGAAATACAAGGTAAATAGTATTATCAAGATAGATTTATGAAGCACCTGATTAAAAAAAAAAAATGGTTAAAACGATTCAAATTATCAAACTGTAGTAGCTAGATTAGCTAAAAATAACAAAATTTACTTAGATATTCACTACTTACTTTTTCACACATTCTTGAACACCCATTTCAAACCCATGTTTTGATGCGAATTCCTCTGAGATGTTTCCTTCAGGGATATTTGTGGAAAACCAAGGCCAAAAAGGTAAAAAATGAATTCATTTAGAAAGACCTATGAATATTTGTGAAAAATGCTTTAGCTAACATATTTCAGATACAGGTCATTAACAGAAAACCAAGTATTCTATAAATAGTTAATAAAAGGTCTGTTAAGGAAAAAACTGAGAATCGTGTTTGCAATCCTAACTCGCCTAATTGACTCCAATATGTGCAGGACTTCTGTGGTTTTGATATTTTTGTAATTTTGCTTTTGAGGAGTTCCTATTGACATTAAATGACTGGTTTTGTGAGTTTTGCCCAACGGTTCAAGTATTTGAAGAGAAATACACCATATTCTTCTACCAACCCTCAGCAACAACCTCCCAGCCAGACCCGCGTCCCACAAACGCGTGCGCTTGCAGGGATGGAGATGCTGCGGTAAACTGCAGCAAGGACTGACCCACCGGTGCCAGGACTCGGCACTGCTCACCTTGGCCACCAGGAGTATGTCGCCGTGGTTGGAATGATGTAGGCGACAGAATGTCCTTTGGGACCATTTGCCGATGCTGAAAGAGACGTAAGATGAGACCTGGATGAAAATAAAGCAGAATTTTTCCCATTTTTTTCATCTGTTATTTAAATGGAGGTTTTAAAATTTAAAACTTAATTTTTCCTTTAAAAAATGCAACAGATGTGTGCGAAGACAAAGCCGGTGCCTGCACTACCTCGTGGAGACCGTTTTATAGTTATGTTAAGCAGTTACCGGAGGAGAGCACAGTGGAATGACTGCATGTATCTGTCATATGTTAATTATGGGAATCTGTATAGAGCCAAGTTTTATAACCTTGTTCAATTTTAAGAGGTTTTTACAGTTACTGAATGCATTAAAATCCAGAAAATGTTGTGGGGATTGTCCATTGAATTCTTCACACTGGAAAGCTCACTTGTTGGGCCTATGGGGAGAGCTGATTTAGTTTTGCTATATAGCTGTATGAGTACAACAAGCAAAACAAGGGTATAAAACTGTGCAAATCAGAGTCGGTGTAAACCACAAGGCACTCGGCAATAAACCTTAATTTGACTGCGAAAAGCAATTTATAAAAGAGAGCTCTTGAACATCTCTGGTTCCTCTAATCATATCTAATTATGGATAGATAGGTTCTGTATGTAGAGCACCAGGAGAGACGTTGCATGTTCTCCAGCTGTGGTGGCGAATGCCGGAGCCCTCACCTGGGCAAAATACCCCCTTAAAGCCAGTCTACGTTTTGCCTCAGGACTGCAGGTCAGACCCGAAGAAAAAGAGATTTTAGTGAAACGCCTTAGCTAAGCAGAGGGATTGCCCTGTGAGCAACAGCAGAGAACAAAATGCTGCACTTTTCGTGTGGTGGTTTGGTGGCTACAGCAGAAATGATCATGTCCACTTTATCTTACTCGTAGGAGCCATCTAATTAGCTTCAATGGGGCTGCTGCCTCTGCACGCCTCCAGAGAGTATAGATACCCTCTCTCCTCTGCCTGAGCCCTTTCCCATGCAGGCTAGCCCTGCAAAGGGCAGAGGGGACTCCACCACCATCACCACCACCACCACTGCACAGGGCAGTAGGTTCCCCTGAGCACCACTGGCTACCTCCCCAAGTCACAGCCAAGGTGCCTGGCAGCGGCTGGAGTGGTTTCTTCTCTGCACCTTCACCACCAGACATCCAAAACGATCATTTAATTCCCAGATGGAAACTTTTTGGGATTTTGCAAGGAAGCTGGAGATCGGGGCTGAGGCAGGACCTTCTCCCCAGGATTGACTGCAGGATGCTCCGACGAGCAGCTCAGGGAGAGCAGAGGGGCACCTTGCTGGGGATCCATGGCCAATGAGGCCGGAGGAGGCAAGAAACAGCAGGAAGGAGAAGATCAAACCTTGGGATTCACCACCCGGCTCCGAGGGTCACCCAGCAGCACGGGGTTGGTGGCGGCATGCATCACCAGCGAGGAAGGCAACAGCCGCAGAGTGAATTATCACTGCGTAATTCCCAGATAAATTGAGTTAATAAAGCTGTGGCCTAATTAAACCCCATCCTTTGCTCCCTCCGTTCTTCTCGAGACAGTGCAAATCTGTGTGGTGTTTTCACTTCTGGGCAGGGAATCCT
This sequence comes from Burhinus bistriatus, assembly GCA_013397275.1. NCBI lineage: Eukaryota > Metazoa > Chordata > Aves > Charadriiformes > Burhinidae > Burhinus > Burhinus bistriatus. Next base: position 541,074 of record VYXH01012179.1, on the reverse strand, counting down.
GGAGCTTTTTCCCAGAAAAAATATTGAAGTCTTTCTGCATTTCTGCACGCTGGGCGCTGCAAGACCATCAGGTGAAATGGCCTGAATAAGGAGAGAAGATAACAGCAAGCAAAATCAACACATGATCAAAAATTTTTTGTCACACGATTACTTTGTAATTACATTAGAAAAAGGACAAGTTGTCCAATTAACTCCACTAAAACTGTTCAGACCACAGTGACAAACAAGATTTGAATGAGTATAAATTTTAAAATGAGCAGGGTTGAATTCACCACTCAGGGTAGTGATATGTTGTGGAAATTTCATATATCTGAAATATATTCACACAACAAATACAACTAAGATTTGGCACACTACCCTTATTTCAGGAGATTTAAAATGTTAACGGCAACAAACAACATATTTTTCCTCAAGAAAAATGTGAATGAGCAGCTTGATCTGTTCTCGGTTTTCACAAGCCAAGTCCCGTCTATTATAATCTTGTTTTTCTCAGCCATAAACACAGTGTGAAAAAAAAAAAAAAGAAAAAAAAGAAATTTATGTTGAATATGGTTATAGTTATTATTTCCCTTCTGGGGATTTATTAAGCATGTGTTAGGAGTTTAGGTATAAAATGAAATTGTTTTTTTCGTTACATGGATGTCTTCTGTGACTATCTGTAAAATTTCATTAAGGTGTTAGACTTGATATTGCAGATCAAAGTAATCCCAGGAGATTAAGAAGACCCTGCTAATTGACTAAGGTCATGTACTGCACTTCCCACTGGCACTTTGGCCTACATTGACAACAGAGGAGCAGTCCCATCTCAGAGGACCATTCTATAAAAATACCATTTTCTTTATCTGTAGTCCAGTTTTCACACCGCTATGATAACAAGGGATTTCATAAATCCAGGTGGACTGATTAGAGTTTTGAGTATGTAACTTTCTGAGTAAAAAATATACATGAGACTTTTGAACAATTTTGACATTTTATCTTACCCTTTAAAACTCACGGGAACATATTGCACGTTAGGTGTTTAAGAATAAAAAGTGTCAGCATCTATAGCAAGTTCCATCATTCAAACTTGGCACTAAAGAGGATATTGAAAGTGTTGCTGCAGACCATTAAAACCAGCTAATTTACAACCAAAGACATTGTTGCATGAAGTCCCAACTTGGACAATAATTAGGGCTTGGAATATATATCCAGCTTTGACAAGAGAAAGTTCTTAAAAACCTTTCCCTGTTGATCAAAACATACAATATATTACTCTCAGTTGGACAGTCACTGTTAGCTCCATATTGTGATATTATTGAAAATTATAGACTATCGAGGGGGCGTGGTGAGGAATTATTACTGCTGTCAGCAAGATTTGTGAACCCATTGCTGAGACACATGCTCCCTCTTGGATCCTACACTTTGAAATGTGAATGCTGGAAAAGTTGGAGGGAATTCAGAAAAGAACTACAGAAATGAAGCACGATTTGGAAAATATGGCTCTTTTCTGTCCTTATCATGGGAGAAGTAAGGAACCTGTAGCCAATTGACCAGAAGTTTAAGGGCAAGATTTACAGTGGCATGGAAATAAATAGGGGAGCTGAGATCATACAGCTCATTAATTTAGCAGACTATGAATAAGGACGACTGACAACAGCAAGCTGAGTGAGAAAGGTGCAAATTAGAAACTAACTGCCACTTTTTAACTCAGTAAGTTATATACCAAGTGATTTTGCCAGTGTTCTAAAAGTCTTAAAACCAAACAATTCTTTTTCCTAAAAAGTGTGCTGTTTCAAAAATGTTCTTTTTACGTTTGATTCACTGATTACTTTTCCTCAAGTTTATCCAAGTTCTTCTTCAAGGGAAGATTCAAACTTGAGGCAATGTCATAAGCAATGGGTTTACTGGGTACATTTTAATGACGTTAATGGATGTAACAACCACCCTTCCATTCACCGGATGAAATCCTCATCTAAGCAGAAGGATAGTAGAAGGCTTATGACATACATAAAATGTGTGTCGTTTGCATGGAGATGAATTTCAGACTTTAGAAGCCAACAGAATCACATTTTCCATTATGTTCACCCAGCAGAACGGATTTCATTAATCAGCCTATCATCAAGGGCTCAGTCCTACCACATTACTCACGCTAAGTAATACCTAAGATGCAAATAGGTCCACTAAAGCAAAGGACGCATCTGGAGAAGTTGTGTCGTTCTGTAAGTAAAGGTGCTTTAATGGACTTTGAGAAATCCCTAGCTTCACAAATGAAATTCTCATACCCTTTCAGCTCTTCAGAAAGGTCTTGAATAAATAAGCTATTCAACAGAAGTATTTAATCGCCTATAGCACTGGAGAACTATGAAAAAAGTTAAACTGTTGAATGATGTACCTGATGAAAACAGGTAAAATTTACCATATACTACTTCTTTAGCTCAAACAGACAGTTTGAAATTCTTTTTCACTCAGCAATTGACATTGAACTCCTTAAGCCAGCATTTTGAGTAAGACATGGGAGTCCTCAAGTCCTAATGGTATGGAAAGACTTGGTGTAGATGAGGCTTTTTTACTCTTGATTCATTGGAATTCAACATGCTGCCAGTATTTTTAACGTTCCACATACCTGTTTAACCACCCTGTTACTTGGGGTGGCCAAGTTTATCCATGATAAGTAATACCTGTCTTTATACTGAATAAAATGTTTGTTTTCTATCTCGTCAAAATTTTCCTGAAGTTGGCTGGATCCTGTAATTTCCTTGCTTTGTATCCTTGCTTTGTAAACAGTACTGTGGAGTCTGAATGATCAAACTGACAAAACAAAGCATGAGAAATCCCAACCTCTATATTCGCATCGCATTGCCCTGTGGTAAATCCCACGAAGTCCTCTGATATTTCTTTTCTCCAAATGCAAACAAAAATTTTAAAATTTTATTCTTCCCACTGAATTGAGTACTTGCGTATTAGTCCTTGCAAAATGCCTGGTAGATGTTGGGTGATTTTTGTACCTTTCCATATAGTCAGTTTGTTAGTCGTTTCCTGTTGTGATCGGTGACACGTGAATCATTTGAAAGACTCTTTGGGATAAAATGTGGAAAAAGAATGATATATTTGTTAATTGTTGTTGCCATTCTTCCTATGATCTTTGGCAACACCTGCTGGTGGTAGGATGCAGTGCTGTAGCCACTCTACATATATGCCTTCAACATATAGACCGTCAACTGGCCGCACAATCACTATCCAGCTGCAAAGAGCACGGACTCAGTCAGTGGGCTTAAAAATATCAGGCCAAGTTCATGAAAGCGTTTGCATAGGCTTTACAGGCTCAGACATTTTTTCGTATTAAAATGTGCCTGATTTTGTTTATCAATGCATCCGCTGTGATTTGTAAAAGTTGCCATTTTACGGTAACTTAATCCAAAGAGAATTTTGTACAGAACATCTTCTGTACACTTTCTAGTAACGAGGTATTTTGAGCAGCAAGATAAATAACATTTAGGCATCTAATAAAAACCGCCTGTGTTTTTTTTGGTCTCAAATCCTCTTTTTTACATAGCACAGCAGCAAAGCCTTGTGTTGTAGGTGAAAGTCTGTAAATCTGCAGTAACTGAAAAATAACAGAAGGCGCAGCAGCATTCTTTATGTTAGTCTATATTGATCGGCTCTAATGAGCACCAGTGGAGCTGTAGCTAATGGTGGTATGTCTGGTGTTAAGGGCAAATGTGGGAGAAGATTATCAACCCAAGGGGTTTAACAGTTGCTGGACTGCCCTCAGCCCTCAGGGCAATGATGCACTTGAGAGGTCACTGTATCAAATGAGGGAAAAGATTCAGCTTCTGCTGCTGGAAGAAATGCAGCGGGAGCTGTGTTTTAGCCGAGACTACAGGCATCAACAAAACAGTTACTCTCTGCCGTTCGTTTCTTCCCCCTCTCCTTTCCCCCGACCACCGTCTACCTAGCGTTGCATTTCTAATTAAGAATCGTAACACCAGCGATCCGGGAAGGGAGAGCAGAGAGCTGCTCCGAGTGCGGCAGGCTTGAACGCGCACGCGGACAAAGCGGGTACCTTGGCACGATGAGGGCAAGGGACCCGCGCGAAGGCCGAGGAGAATGACAACTTACGGGCAGAACGCTTTTACACCTGATGCCAGTTTATTACCTTGGGGGGGGTGGGTGTCACGCTGCCATTTGATGTGAATTTGCTTGATATTTCATTCACTGTGTTGCTCGCCGCCCCCTTCCGAGATCTGAGAGGGGCGAGATGAGTGACCACCAGAGCAGAGGAGGCCACTGGGCTTCAAGGGAAAGTTAACTGGCAGATACGAGAGAGCGCTTGCAGTAAAATGTTAGTGCAGAAAGGAAGCTACAGGTATTCAAAAAGATAAAAATGAACTGAGAAATGCCTTGAGGTGTATGGCATGTTGCACATTCTGTGCTTTAATAGCATAATGGAATAATTTTAGCTGTGTGAGGCTCCAGAACACACCAAGAAGGTCTGTTGAGAACCGAGCAGTAAGATTTCAAATATTTATCGAAATAAATACTAATATATATCTATATAAATAAACAGAATATCTTACTTAATGTTGTAAATAAGCAAATTAAATATTACCTTAGCTCCATTATGCCATGGTACCCTGTGGTTATGGCAAATTATTTATTAGGTCTTTAAAAATTCTAAGACATGGATTCCTCTTGTTCCTTAGAGACTCATGATGGGTCAGATTATTAAAAAAATCTTCACAGTTCTAATTTTTTTTGCAGTGTTAATATGCAATAAGGTTGAATCTAACATTCTTTGTTCCGGTCAGGGATTTTCCAAACGGACTTTTGCCTGAACAAGAATGAAGCAAGTCAGGATCTGGTCAAAGATGAAGGATATTTCCTACCACTGTTGGCAAAAAAAAAAAAAAAAGGCTTTAGACTTTTATCAGGATGTTGACACAAAAATACCTGAAATAAGTGGAGCAGGCACTAAAGCTGGCATGCACACTCACTGGGAGCAATGAGGCTGGAGACGATAAGAAACATTTTCTGCAAAGAAGCAGGAGCTGACACATCCGACGCTCGCTGCCTGATGGGCTCCAGCTCAGGGGTTTTATGTCTGCCGGCTCCCACCACTGTCCATTAGACAGGCGCCCGCACCAGGGACGCTGCAGCCACAAGTGACACTAATGTGCTCAACTGTTGACACTGGGGAACCCACAGAAAAATGTGTTCGTACCCGTGGCTGCATGCACGGTTAAAAAGTGAAGCAGTCTGGCAAAACAGAATAAGGGAGTTTGCATCCCCGCCGCTTCAGCTGTCCCTAGCCTCATGCCTTGTTAAAGCTGAAATTTCCAAATATCCTAGCAAAAAAATAACCCGCGTTATTTTAAAAGTACATCCTGAAAAGTATATGTGCATTTCCTGCTGCAGTTTGAATTCATACTTGGTTTAGGCAACACCATGCTGCTTCTTTACAGTAGGAAGCTATGAGCAGACTACGTGGCAAATGCACGACGTTTATTTTCTACAGACTTGACTTCACAAGCAGCTTGAGTGGACTTTCTAATTTGCACAGTTATTGAAATTTCTTCCAATCGGAATCGCTCTGTTGCTATGAGCTGTGCATCACGAGCAGAAGAGGACCACGTCCACTGAGCCTGCAGAAACGTTGCTGTGATACTGACTTACTGACCAGGCCCAGGCTGGGTTTAGAAGTTTCAGCAGAAAAAACAAGATTCCCAGCTCAAGATGAAGCAAAGAGCTAGATAGCATGTTTCAAGTGAGAGCTCATCCTCTTCAAATGCGTATTTGTGTAGGTATGTGTTTTTGTCCTGCTCATATTTCAGCCTCAGGAGCTCAGGTACCCGTGTAGAGTTGGATACCCAGGAAGACAAAGGGCTGTTCAAGTCTGAGAGGTGGGACCTTGCTTTCATTCGTGAACTGTTCTAATACTCTAAACCACTTCTACACTCTTTGTTACTGATTTTAGTTTTGGACACATTAGATCTTAAGAAGGGCATAGATAAACTTTCAGATGCCTTTATTCTTCTCATGCAAGAAGTCACAATCAAATTCCTGTCTGTGTAGTAGCAAACACCGTGGTACAGAAGGACCAGTTTCAAAATGTATTTAAAAAAAAAAGATCTCCATGCACCTAAGTGAAACATTTTGGCGAAACATTTCTCTGAAAGGATAATGTGAATAATAGAACAAAACCAGTTCTGTGATAACTTTTTTCTTAAGGATACTTTACAGTTTTCTAATGCATTATTTAATTTATTTCATACCTTTTGTTCCACATGCTGTACCTTTGGCCGGATGAATGTCTGCGATTTGGAATCAGCTTTTATTGGTTTGGCTGAACCTGCAAAGTAACATCCAGATAAGAAACAAGTGCTGTTGAATCCTTTGATATTTCTCTTTCCACAGCTGTATCTCTTTGGTCTGAGGTAAGTGCTGTGTGTGCATCAGAGAGTTCATCAACGCCTGCAGAAGAATGAGGTGGAAATGCGCATTGCAGCACTGGCAGGACACTGGGTCTATACTGGGCTTACTTGGGACCCTCCCATATTTACCCATATCATGGATGTTAACCACAAAATCTATTTAGTCGAAAATGCCCCTTCCAAAGCAAATACAAAAATGTAAACGAGCACAAACTTCAATGTTACCAAAAAGCTAAAACAAATAACTCGGTGATCATAATGACATTTAGACAGCAGTTTTAGAAGTGACTGGTTTACTCAGATCTTTTGCTGTGACAGGTGTATAAGGGTAGGATCCTGCTCTGCAGCATCTGCAACAAAACTCCCTCGGAGTTTAATGATGTAGGAGTCCAGCTAAGGGACCTCTCTCTTTTTTTTTTTTAATAGTTGGTATTGACTAGTCATTTTGAAATGTTTGCTTTGAAAAGGACATGCTATTTGTTTTTTCTTTCCATTTAAATATCAAAAATAAAAGATCTTGCTCTAGCTCAAAACAATAATCCATACAATGAATAACCACCCAGCGGCATAACAAATTTCCTCACTCCAATGAAGAAATATTTTCAGCTCTGGAGATTAAGTAGCCACAAAGTTTACCTCTTTTCCCATTAGTCTCAAAAAATCCTACCTGGTCATTATAACCTAGGTAGCAAATAAAATTTTTCTGGTACATTTTTTTCCACGTACACTTCAACCACTTAAATGAAATGCAGCTATTTCAGGGGTTTATAAGAAATGCACCTTATTTTCTTTGCACTGGAGGTTTTTACTTTCCAGCATCCTAGTCTTCACCCCTCAAACACCACTAAATCCCATAAGTGATCCCAAGATGATGCTGTTTAGCACAGTACTATTATTTTCAGTGAAGCAGCAAGTACTGCTGCATGAGCACTTGAAAACGCATGAGTCTTGCCAGGTTGTGAGAGGAACCCAAAACTTCAACCTTGTACACTTTAGAGGAAAAAAAGAGGAAAAGTCCTCCAAAACCAAAAATTATGTTAATTTAAAACTACTTTAGAAATTAGTCTGTATTATCATAAAGTCTGTTTCATATCCACGGATCACACGGAAATCCCCTCTTAAGGAAACAGCCCCTTTCCTACCTACTTACTGACGTCCTGTCGGATGGCATTGGCTCTGCTCTCTGCATCCTAACATCGTCCCTGCAACTCCTGCGGAATCCAGCCGCCAGGGTCCTCCCATACACTTCCCTTATGGAAACACATCCATAATCCACGTCAGCCATGGTGGGGTGAGAAAGTTTCCTAACTGTCCTGCTTGGAGCACCTTGCTGATGACTTAAAATAGGTAAAGTGCCAATTAAACCATTCAAACTCAAAACAGCACAACTGGCCACAGCTGCTCAGCGATGCGGTCCTGCCGTTTACGGCAAGAGGAGCTTGGCTGAACTTTCAGCACAGTCCCTCTACTGCAAGGCTATCTGTGAGAACTTTGGGCAATGGAAAGGTTTGAACCTTAAAAAGTTCTCACAGGACATTTGAAAAATATTTGATAACAACATCTTTCGCTTGCTATTAGACTGAAATTGTCAAAAAAATGCCAAATTGTCCAGAGAAACACAACCCAACCAACATTTTCCCCTCTCTGGCTTCATGGGGTTTGAAGGACTCTCTCCTCTTTCTTTTTAATTCTGTGCATCTTTCCATCTCTGCAGTTCAAGCCCGACTCAGCACAGAAAAAGAATCTTCATACTGTGATTTTTGCTAAGTACCCAAATATTATATTTATAGGAATTCAGCAAGGTCTTTCCTGGCTGAGTTCTCCTCACTGGCTGATGTCTCCAGGCCAGGTCCGCAGTGGGTCTCCACCAGTGCAGCTTTGCTGACTTTAACAGAGCTTCACTAAATTACTTGAGACAAATCTTAGTCTTCTTATTTAAACAAAGCTGCTAAATTGCTTGACGACAATACAATCACAAAGTGGAAAAGATGCACTTGCCTAACTATTCATTTACTTCCTTTAAGATCAAAATATTAAATGTTATCTCAGGCCTGAGACTTCCAGGACTTGAGCCTTCAACGGATTGCATTACGTGACCAGACTTTTTGGTCAGAGGATGAGATATTCCTGTTTTCAGGAACTTTTTCCATTTTCACTTCTTATAGCCAAAAGGACAAGGTTTTTTCTCTCTATTAAAGCTTGCTGTAGATGAACTCTGTTAACTGATCTGTTGAATGAAATTATTGCCACTAGCTCCCTCCACTAGTTTTAGCCAACAGCTTTCTGTCTTCAAGATTTATTCCTAAATTTTTCTTTCCAAATGTTTTTGGTTGGGTTTTTTGGTTTGGTGCTTTTCTCTCTGTCCACATCAACTACATTTCTGCTTTTGTCCTCTCCTTTTGCCCTCTGTCATCATCTTCTCAGTGAATAGCCCTCCATGACTATTTACTTGCCTTTTTTACAGGTTTCTTGACATCCAGGCTCCATATTTATGCCCACTGCAACTTGGTTTGGTCACTGAGTTACTGAGTAAAATCATCCCTTAATTTATCTTTATTTTTCCAGAGAAAGAGCAGATTAAAAAATGTTTCTTTCACAAAATAATCTCACAACATTCAAGCATGGGCTTGATGCCTTCCCAGAATATATACCTGGTTCCCCAATACAGAAAGGCTGCTACGCCTTAAAATTGAAGGGCGATGGTTTCATATTTAAAGAATTATCAACACAAGGGTCGCTAATAGTGCCTTGACACAGAAGGTAGCAAAACCTAATTTGTTGTGAAGAAAAGTTTGTTTATTGAAAAACAAAGAAATATATCTTTTCATTACCTGGTTGTATAAAATCATTAACAGTAAAAGGACAACAAGGAGAGAAAAATCAAGTGCTGAATCATGAAAAGAGTCAGCAGATCAAGGTCTTTCTTCTAAAAATTCTTTAGCAGGGAGAAGAAGAAAGAGTGGATATTATTTCCAATTATTTCTCAAATTGGAACAGAGAAAGGAAAATAAAAAATACACACACACAAAAAAAAAATCCCTGACTTGGTGCTACTGGAGTTTGTAGCTGGAAGGAAAGTCCTTGCTTATATTGAAGTAAAGTTCTGAAAATAAGCAAAGAACAGATTTATTGATTTTTGGTGAAGTCTGGGTGTAAAAAAGAGAAAGAATAAAGAAGTGCTCTTTGCCCGCTATGTCCAAATGACATCCCCAGTGGCCTTCTTAATGGTGGGGGAGGGGAGGGGGCAGGTGCCTACCCCGGCACATGGACACAACTGCCCTTAGGCTAGGGCTAATGGTATTGGCTGAGCCTGCTGTAAGCCTCTCTTTTCTAATAGCCAACTTTCTCTGTGCGAGAAGACAGACAGATATTGATTGGTCCAAATGCCCTTGAGTTGACAACATCTGAAATGAAAATCCACAAGGCTAGCACAAACTTTCTGCAAGTTCAATTTCTGGAATCTGATTATGAGGCTGGACTGCGAAACCGTTCAGACATGTAAAAGGTCTCCTTTTGTCGCTGGCTTTGTATGTGTAATTATTGGGAGGTAAGCGACTGCGTCAGATTTGCTAGACAAATGGCAATTTTAAGAGGCAATTTAAGGGTAATAGTGTTTTGATTAAAGGAAGAAAGCCAGCCATCTCCATTGTGAAGTTTAACGACAAAGGATCTAATTTGCAAAGACAGAGGTCGCATTTCCTAGCTCTAAGCAATAATTAGGTATAAATAAATAAAATATGCATCTCTTTTCATCTGCTGCTATAAGGGGTGCTTTCAAAAGTTACTGAATGGTCTTCGAAAAAGCTACACAATTTAAAAGAGTTCACCTTTCAGGGAAGTTACTTCATCCATACAAAGTCTAAGGCTCAAACGAGCGTTGACTACAAGCAAGTCTAATCGTATTTTCTAATGACCCCATTTTCCAGAATTAAAATATTGAAGCTGCAGTTTGCAAATGCTAAGGGTAGGGAATGGAAAAGGCTGAAGGAGTTTATTTGTACTTTATTAAACATTCTTTTTTTATTCTACAAATTCCTCCTAAATCAATACATTGACTACTGTATAAACCTTAAATAAAGCATTATTAAAGTGGAAGCAGTGTTCCTGTCTTAGAGGGTTTTTTAGAAGCATAAAAGATACACTCTTTAGAATCAGTCTCATGCCAGGTAAAGTACAGCTGGAATACACATTAAATTTATTCAGTCATTGATTTGTAATGTTGATCCTCCATGGCTTCATGTTTCTTTTCTCATTAATCTTAGTTAACCCTCTCAAAACAATGCCAACATTGTCGTTTGATGTATTGAAGATCTAACATGCAGAGGATGCTGCTTTCTAGACTGTGATTCCTGCCATCAGTAGGGCTAAAGTCACAGAACCAGAGAATCTTGTTTGCTTGTTTTTGTGCTAAAAATGAAAAAGAAAGTTTTCTCTCGGAAGGAGAAACAAAGAAAGAAAGAAGACGCTGTCCGAAGACAGGACATCTGAATGATTTGGCTGCAGAGCATTAATACATCTGCTGGAGGTCTCCTATGGGGCTAGGACCAAACTGCTGTGGTTTACCCTAACAAAGAATCAGCTCCAGAAGAAAGTCACTACAGAGAAAGGCAGAATGCTGCAAAGAACATTCCTAATTTAGAAATTAAGATCTCTGCCTATAAAGTGCCATTAACTAGTTTAATTTGTAGTCCTTCTTATTGAAGTATTTCCATCTTCTACCTGCAACTCCTTCCTATCCACTTGATATTGGTGCTTTTGTAGAGAAGCTGGTTGAAGAGAAGGAGGACAGGTAATTTTCAGAGGAACCAACAGCAAATATGCACAAGCGTGCAGACATGCAGAAGCCCTGGACATGTTCCACCATGCAGGAGGTGGCACTCATGGTTAAAACCCGGTCCTTTCCTGTGTGGAATGAACCGGGCTGAACCCAGGCACGTTGGGCATGCAGAAACTGAACTGCGGTGATTACTAATCGCTTCTGAAAATCTTGCCTGGTCTCTTTTTGGCAAGTATGGGAACCAATATATTCGTTGCTATATGCCACTACACGTGACAAATATCAGCTGTTTAGACTCAATGGACCAATTCTATCATATCTCTCGCTGCAAAACCGTAACTAGGTTCATAGTCTTTCCTAGGGATGCAAGCGCTTTTGTTATGGATCAGCTCTATGGGCTTTGATTTTAGCATTCAGCTTTCTTTAAAATCCGTCTGTTTTTTTAATTATCATGTCCAAACTTCCCCAGCTGACTTTATAATGAGCATTTGATCTCAACAATATATTATCAATATAGGACAAAAATGAAAAAAAAAAAAAATCCCAAGCTTCCATTTTGCCTGTAATTATTTACAGACTGTGGGAGATCAAGATACAGATGAGGAATGGATGTCCCCTTTCATATCCATAGAAGTTACGTTCAGCATCAAGGGGGAAATGTTTTAGCCAAAGATAGACTACTAAGTAAATATTAGCAGCAAATGTGAGTCTTGTTTTCAGTAAATCCATCCCTTGAAACTGTTTCTTCCTTCAGTACCAAATAGTCTTTCTAATCTTTTGTCTTTTCAAATAGCTGTGATAATATTAAAACCATGCTTCACAGCAAACAGCATTTCTGGGATTTTCCTAAGAGATGTGGCTTTGGATAAGAAAGTGCAATTGAGTTAAAGCAGTAGGAGAGCCCGGAGTCAGTGGGGTTTGTTGTGATCAGTTGACCACTTCCCAGTAGGCATCTCTGCAGTCGCTGAGAATTACTAAGCACCATTTCAAGGAATATAGGTAATTCAGTCAACCAAAAAACCAAACAAAATAACCCCAGCATAAAATACATTTTAAAAAACCCTACTGGCATCTGAAAAACAGAAATCTGTCAAGCCTGCTTTGAATCATTCCGGGTGTAGTTAGCTAAGTAAAAATCAGATGGACAAAATTTCTTCACGTGCGCATGGATTAGTAAACAAATATATCTGCAGCCACTGAAACGTTTCTGAGATAGAGAAATGACAAATCTAGCTTTTTTTCCCAATGCTTAGAACATATCACACCTTTCATGCAAGTATGTCACAACACGTTAGAGAGTAAATAAGAAAGCACTATTTGATATGACAATTCTGAGAAGGCATTACAACTGAAGAACTTCCGTGCTGTCAGATAAAAGCGTGTCAGGTTTGCCCTGCGCCAAGCATGGCTCTCTGTGGCCTGGCTGTGATTTTTGCTGCAGTGCCTAGAAAAACCTTGTCATCCCTGCCACGTTTTCTCATAGTTTTTCATGGTGAATTGAAGCTGGCTGATAACAGCCAGGAGAAACAGCTGAGGAACATCCGGGTACAGCTCCCGCAATTCTCAGGCTGCTGTCTTTTCACTTAGAGTTCCTGATCTACCACCAAAAAAATTCTGTAAAAAATTCTCAGTAGGACTTTCGTAGCCACTATTGACGCGTAAATACACGTGTGTATGTCCATACAGATGTCGCACGCTTTTCTAAAATACCAGCGCATGCAAAATCGAGTGAAGAGCATCTCTTCGCGTTTTATCACTATTGCACTTCTAAGACAATACTCTGCTACCTCTATAAAGAATGATAGGACAGGCAGGCTGGAGTAGCTGCAGGGGATCCGATGCCTGTTGACTGCCAAAGCTGCTTACTACTTAACAACTGATCAACTGGCCCCCAAGGCAACAGCTTAACAAGCCCCAGTAGAAGTGGACTCAAGATTTCTTCCTCAGCAAAGAAAATGAAACCATTTACCAGGTATGACCAATATCTAGAAATCAAGGGTAGCAGCACCAACAGCACTTCAGCTCCTCAGCTCTTTAGAAATAGCAAGGTATTTTTAGTTTGAATTCCTAAAGTCAAGCACGGCTTGCTAATATTGCAATAGGAGAGGGGAACGTGGTCCGGGGCTGCTTCGCAGAGACAGAGCTTGGCTTGCTGCGCCTTGCACACTCACTGCTGGTGAGAAGGGATGCTCGTAGGTGCTCTGGGGCAGTATGGTGTCGTACGTGTGAGTGTGTGTGAGAGAGAGAGAGAAAGAGAAAGAGAGAGGGAAAGAGAGAGCTTCAGTACCAAAATGCAGCAATTCCTCTGGGGTGAGATGTGGCAGCTGTTTACCAGCACAAAGCAATTCTGTACAGCAGTTTCAGAGAGGAAATGAAGAATACTGTACTCGGCTGGAACTACAGGGGGGATTTTAGGAAGGCAGAATTTAATTACCCAAGCTGGAATTTGGCCAGGACACCAGGGCTCACACCTCTGCTCTCGTGAAAAGTGCCAAGGGGTCTTTAATCGTAACAAACAGTCAAGATTTTAGGTTAGTGTTTCACCTGAACAACGCCTTCACTAACATTTTGCTCCTTAACAGCGTGCTCACAAAACTTTATCTAAAAGTCCTTGGTTTTGCAGTGGAGTTACTGCGAAGAACAGCTTTTCTTATGAAGTTTTGGTTTATCTCAGGATCATCTAGAAAAAGCTGCCTTGTAACACGTCTTCAGGTCCACTGCAGGAAATGAAAGGAATATTTGCCATTTTCAGGCGAGATAGACCATAGAGACTGCCACCTAATATATCCGGATTAGCTGAATCAGCTCCATAACCTACCAATAGCCTGACACATTTCCTAAAGCATCCATACTCTAGTTCTTCCATCCCTCGGGTCAGCAATGTTCTTCTTAGGAGATTTATTTATTTTTTTTTTTTTTTAGCAGTTTTTCAACAGGAAAGTTGAAGCTAGAGGGAGGGTTGGCATTTTTCAATTTGTTTCTATGACTTGTTTTTTTATAGTTTTAATCCTGCAGCCATCAGGAGAGGTGTGAAGAAAACCTGCAAGGACAAACCTTATTTGAAAATTGGAACGACCTGTTGACAACTCACCTTCCTGCACACAGATTTATTAACATATGTTACTTGGTGTATTTAGTGGGGTGTGTTACTTGCATGACTGGTGAGCGTTCTCCACTTCAAATTTCTCCTCTGTTTTCCCTTCTGCCCTTTCTTCCTTAGCCATATTCTCCAAATTAAACTTGCAGCTTTTTTAATGTTTCTTGACTCATGCCTCCAACTTTTCATTTCTAGATCATTATTCACCTTCTCCCTTTATGAGTATGCTAAAGAACTTGACAAAATTAGGCTGCAGATTGCTAAAACTACCCTGTATAATGTTAACCAGTGAGCGTCACATCATTTCTTGGTATTTTCTACTTGTAATAGAATCTTTATGCTCAGATTGGAACAAGAACTGTTCCTCTGCATTGCCCTCTGTAGAAGGGCTCATAAACATTTTTGTAATGACCAAATTACTGCTATTAATGAACAAGATATCAATTCTGGAAGCCTCTTAAGTGTCCAGACACTCTGCCGTTTGCAAAAGATTCTTGGAAAAAGTGAGGGTTCAAAAACCCCGTCTAATTCTCAAAAGGTTTTGAGAACTTCTAAGAAGGTCGGAGTCCTCAAGAAGAGGAAACTGTAAAACCTTGAGATCCTAAATTATTGGAAGAGCTGTGTCAGACCTTCAGAGACATCTTTTGGGTTCACTAGCAAGCTCCAGTTTTTCTCAGGCATGCTCAAGCTCACACATTGAAATCAGGTTTGCAAATGTTAATGTGTCATACATTACAGCACTCTCAATCTGTGGAGACAAGTAAGGATGGTCTTTAGAACCCATGTCAATGAGGTCCCATAAGTAGAAATTGAGCATCAAAGCAAGATACGAGTCTAATATCATACCCAGTATCACATTCAACACCTGAGGAAATGGATGACGTGCCATGCATACATGACATGGTCTCAGTGAAATAACCTGAGTACAAAAGAAAGGGACAAAACAGTGTAGATTTACTCAACAAAAATATAAACAAAAACTTTAACTCGAAATTCTAGGCATGACTGCTCCTGCGACGCTGCAACAGCATGTGAAACGTGAGCTCCATGTCTGCCAGCACCAAGAGGATTTCAATATCACAAGTCCTAATGATTTCTATTGCCTCATTGTAGCATCCTCTGAAAGAAAACACAGGACTGGATCAATGTAGTCATTGACTGACTCAGTGTATGGATAACTGATGCACATTAATACAGTCTACATTCAACTGGAGTGGTCCTCAGAATTACAACTGAAGGTATAACAATGCAATCTTCACTTTAACCTGAGCAATAGCTGAATTGACTTTTCCGGCTGTTTTCAAGTAGACACTGCTAGCTCCATTGCAAGGCGGTCTTGCAAGCCCCTAAGCATCCTCTCCATGAAATGTGGAGTATCGTCAGGTGAATTAACCCTCAAACGCAAACCATCATAGCATGCACCTACACCATTTAGAAGTACTTTACACTTCTAAAGCATCTCTATAGAGTATACTGATCTATAGGTGCTTTATGTATACTCCTAAAAAACTCACAGGAGATGGTGAGAGATAAGAATCAATATTCTCATTTTATAGATGAACCACCAGATTAAACAACATACCAAAGGCTACACAAATTTTTGTACCATGTTTTCATAAACTGGAATCCTATTCCGTTGCTGGGGTGCATACAGGATTTTCTCCTAAGCTATAAAACTCATCTTTCTCTCAACCACAATGAACTCGCCTGTAGCATATAAGTATTCTGTAACTTTACAGATTCCTTTTTTTATCTGCTTCTTTGTTTTACTGACCCAGTATCACCTCTGTAACATGGAAACCCAGACAAACCATCAAGTCTTGCTTTCTGACATAGCAGAGCAAGGGGATTAGAGAATAACTGTTCAGCCTGTAAAATTAAATTACATATACTGTACATGCCATACCCCGTTTTATGTGCCGCAGAAGAGATCTTGTCAGTGCAGCTGAGGTCTGAACGGGGTCCTAGCTGTTACACTGTTTATTTCAACGGAAAAGTGACCAGAAGGAGGAAATCCCTACGACCAATAAAATTAACACCGTAGTTCACTGGTACCCAGAGGCCAATGGCAAACCATAGGTTTTAGATGTTTTGGGGGATGAATACCGAGCAACCAACAATTTATCCAGCCAAGATAACTATTCAGAGTAAACAAATAGAATCCCAAATTTAAGTTTTACAAGAAATGAAGCCCTACATATGTTCTTCTCAAGTGTTCATCTTAAATTTTTATTAGTTCAGTGTTTGGTCCATTTTTTTTCACAGAAAAACAAGCAAAAGCTAATTATGTGCCAGGGGACTACTTTTAAAGAGAAACAAGAGGAAATTTACAGAGAGAATTTAACCAAGATTTCAAGATCCAGAATTTCATAAAACAGGATTACAAACTGTGCTTCAGTGTCATTTAGTTGCACTTTTGGATGTTAGTTTCATACATTTCAACAGAAAAACTTCCTGTCTAATGAACTGAGAGAGTAAATTAGCAGGGTAATGTGAAACATGATTACCAATAGTACAACAATTAAAAAAATTACTGTTGTAGAGTTTCTTATTTGGTAAATATCTTCTATATTGATTGATGATGTCACGTGGAAAATAATTCATAGGTAAATGCCTCAAAGTAACGTTAACTGTTGAATATTTGAAAAATGCTTTTGA
Source organism: Burhinus bistriatus (assembly GCA_013397275.1). Lineage (NCBI taxonomy): Eukaryota > Metazoa > Chordata > Aves > Charadriiformes > Burhinidae > Burhinus > Burhinus bistriatus. Next base: position 524,132 of record VYXH01012179.1, on the reverse strand, counting down.
ATACTTTGAAAAAAAATTTTTTTTCTTTTTCTTGGTTTTCCTTTATGGAAACTTGTAATATTAATTTCACCATTAGAAAACAGATCAGTCATGAGAGTCATTTCTACGACTTAGTTTATTCAACATGGACTGATTCTAGATTTAAAGCAGAGAGATGATTACTTTTCTGTTGCCACACAAAGTCTACCAAGTTTAAGCAAGAATGTAAGACATAACTGACTTCTTAGAAATAAAAACAAACTTTCCCTGTGTTAACCTATTTATCATACGGTCATCACAACTTTTTGGGGAATCATGTTTTCGTGCAGCTACCTTTAGCCAGAGATTTATCAAGTAACAGTATACACACTGTACAAATTTCAGCTCCATTATTCTTTCTAAGGAATGCTGAGAAATAATTTACTATGATCTCAGCTATAAAAGCATTTATTTCTTAAAAAAATCTTCTCACCCCCCTTAATGTTCTACTTGACGTAATTTCAGAAGTTTTCAGTACCCATCTCCCAGTTACTAACAACTCTCAAATGAGACAAAGAGCTATCACACATGTAGAATTGTGGTATGTACAAGGCTAAAATACAGCTAAAAATCATATATTTAAAATTCAATATATAGATATGCTTTCATGTTTGCTTCTGTGTCTTCCTTCACAATGAAAAAATTCCAAAATACCTGTGGTTAAGTAGTCTAGACAGATGTTAGATATGTTGAAAACTTTTTAAAGATTTTCATTCTCACCACCAAAAAATAGTTCATGAATATTTTCATGTTTAGGACTACCAACAATTTTTCTTTTCCAGTGAAAGAATTTCGCTTAACATCATGGGTCAATCAAGTGTTTTAGTCTCAGGAGAAAGTGGAAGAAATCACTTGAAAATGGCTGGAAAAAAACTTAGTTCCAGAAGGAGTTTTGAAAAGGTGGACTCAAGGTCAGTAAAGTGCTAAATGCTGTTCCTGACTCTCGCCAATCCCTTGGTGCTCCAGTTCATACAGCAAGTTGATTAGAACAAGCAGAGCTGACTGCCTTAAAGATGCCTTGTAATTGGCCACAGTGCATCTGTTAGACTTGTAAAAATAAGGTATATTTTATGGAAAGCCAAGGCATACTTGTTTATACATCTTAGAAGAGCAAGAACAGATGCTCAGTGCCTTAAAAGATATAAATACATGCACTGTGATTTAAGTCATAAAGGTGCATAAACACATATTTTTTTAAAATCATTCTCAAATTCCCTTAAAGATCTGAAGAGCTGTGCAACGTTTGCGTCTAATCAAAATAGATAGCAGCTTATATGATAAAACTATTTTTCAGAAAAGAACTCAAGCATACAGCAGAAGCATTTCCGAGTTGGGTTAGTCCCGTTCTGTTAAGCCTGCATGCATAAAGCACAATGATCAAATTAATGAATGTCATAGTGTTTTGGAGGTGACTCTTCTATCTAGAGAACAAATACTGCTATTGACCTGAATCCCAATAAACTGACATTATTATGTGCCAACCGGCCATTTTTATATTAAGAATGAGCTAGTACATGTAGAATTGATTATAAAGGCTAAATGCTCTTGGGATCCCCTACATTGAAATTAAGCTCAACAAGCTCCCAGGAAAGCTAAACAAACTGTCCAAGCTTGTGAAGCTTTGTTTAGGTGTGGGGTACTGAAAAAAGACAAGAGAGGATCTTTCCAAAAAGATCATCTCATTTGTTAAAGTACCCGCTGGATTCCTTAACTAGAAAGAGCTCTACTTTAATTTTTTTTTTGGTACCAATGTATTTATTAATTTAATATATCCAGAGTCAGTTCTACATTTTAGACTGCAATAGTTGACCTAGCAATTCGATGACCATACTAACTCTCTGACTTTAACACCAACTTACCTTCTTGTTTAACTTCAAGGACACGGGTTTTTGGCATCTGTAGATCGTCAAAAGTGCAGTCATGTACATGAGACTGTTAGAATAGAAGAGGTGAAATTTTTAAACTATAGTAATGTATAGTAACATAATTATATTCAGGGAGAAATCAGTACATTTTTGCATATATTCACATATCTATTTTCTGGACACAATATGTATATAGCTTTCAACAATAATTTCAGAATATTTTTCAACAATAATTTCAGAATTTTTTTATAAGTTTCAAAATATAGTAAGAGAATCAAATACAATAAAAATAAGTTTTTAGCAAAATTGCACCCGTACAAAATAATTTATGGTTTAACCAATTAGAGTCACTAGGACTTACCACATGAAAAACAGTGTGTTGTATCAAAAGAATAAATTAACGCTATTGCATTTTATAACTGCTAATTTGAATTTAACAGTAATTCAGTAAAATTATTTACCTGACTTTGTAACACAGGTGTCTGACAAACAGCAAAGTCAAATCTCTATTTCAAGTCAAAGTTGTTCTGTGATTGACGTGTCGTAAAAATAACACAACAGAGCTCTCACCACATTGGGTGAACGAGCAAAGCAGAATGTGGACTGGAAACCAAGCTCATTTTTATAACTTTGTCACAGTTACACAAAGAGCTTTATTTTGACTTTAACAGGAAAGACAATTCGATGCTTTCCCTTTCGGTAGTATTAAAAAATCACTTCAACAAGACTGCAAAAGTTTTGGGAGTAACTCCAGAACAGTTGTATCCGTGCAAACCTTATCTTTCCATGCTCACCTAGAGCTTCTGTATTTCTACAGATTTTCTGTGTAATGAGATTACAAAGGCTATGAAGTCACTGTAAGATTTTCAATTTGTATGGATTTCTTCTAAAATTAGCGGTTGAATGCATGAATTACTTGGTGGAATTCCATGACCGCTTATGCAGAAGGCCAGACTGAATGACCATAATAGTCCCTGTTGGTCTTAAAATCCATGAGTCAATTAATATATGAATCTGATATAATTTGGAGGCTTGTTTTCATGGATCCACTTGAGATTAAATATAAATGGCTAAGCTTTAATTATTTTAACATCTGATATTTGTCAAGCAAATTACTTCAAAATCAAACCATGGCTTTCCATCCTGGTGAAAACATTTAATTACACTAACTACTAGTAAAATTAGTTCAATCTGGACTCAAATGCTTTTGGTTAGTGTTAAATACTGACATGTCTATTTATCATCCCTCTGGGTTCTAACGCTCAGTAACATTTCCCAGTTCCATCATGGAAAACATTCACGCACTTACCTGCAACAGAGGCAACAAAAGCAGCTACCTGTGCCTTGTGATCTACTAAGCATTTCCAAAGAGCTAAAGAGTAATAAATACCACTATTATGAATGCGAAAAACCTTTCAGAAGAGTGAAAAACCTTTCAGAAGGGCGAAAAACATGGATTTTTTGTATAAGCTTAAGAATTTTTTTTTAAAAGCCCTCAAAACAATAACTCTAGCTCAATAAAATGTTTGTCAGTGACAAGATACCTGCAAAGCCAGCTATTCTGTTCCGGTAAAAGGCAGCAGCGCTTGGGCACACAACCAACGGAAGGTATTCTGGTTATTGATAGATCACCTTTCTGCTGAGGACTTGACAATTTTTCGATATCATGATTCGAGTGGAGGTGTTAGAACTGAGAGAAATATATTTTCATGCATTCTTCGACCTCTTGATGCCTGCTGCATCTGCAAATTTCTGCAGTAAAATTCTTTCACATTGGAAAGATATTTTTGGAAGTGGACTAACAGTGAGTTAAGCCTAGAAATAGAGAAGGTCAATCGTCTGCCTAGAAGCAGAGTGTTGTTTATAAGTGAAAAGTTTACAAACATCGGTGCTATGTTAAGTTTCACTTATGGTTATTAATATGAGCATGCCCAAAATAAGCTGAGGTCGCAATATTGCTTTCATTTGTTCATATTGCCCATTTTCTTCATGACAGTAAAAAAAGTGCCTCTGGAATCGCTCTAGCACTGAAACAGCTGGGACTAGTAGGGTGAAATATGGCAGAAAAATAACACTCAGTCAAACAACGTGTAACTGAACACCATGACAAAAACTGGGTTTGATTTCAACAAGGTCACAACTTTAAAAAAATGACACATCCTGGATGCATAACAACTCATTCTTAGACTCTGAGTTTCACTTATGTGAGAAGGTAGCCTGCTAAAACCCATTTTAAATGCACTAACTGTCAAAAATTCGTGTCGTTGCGTTCACACAAAGAATTCTACAAACCCAAGTTCTGCTCAACACCACTGAAGTAGTTAACTCAAAGTCTGGACGAACATTCCTGTACGGATGAAGAATCAACCATAAGCTATCAAATGACCTAAGGGGAGCAAGTCACACTGAGAGACAATTAAAATAAATTATACCCATGTAGATTTATAAAAAATTAAACATTAATATTTTAAGATTGCAAAAAAATATAGATCTTTTTTCCAAAACCAGTATGACATAATTTAATTTAGCATTTTACGGATCTCTTCAAATGTCTAAGGGTGGAGTTAAGGTTCCATACGTAACCTGACCTTGAGAATTACTCTCTGCTGAGCTTTGAGCAGAATTTGCTCCTGACAGCTTACGTTTCCCCGTGTTGTTTTTTTCTAGGACAATACACACACACTGGTAGAAAGGTGTAGTCAAACGCAAAATGCACTTCAGGCTGGTAGTTCTGATCTCCTTTGATCTTCCTCTCTTGATTAACAGTAAGGGCTTCCGTGAAGGACAATTGACGTGGTGCAATAGGTCATTTTCCGGCCTCAACCTTGACAGTGTAATCAGATACATGGCATGCTTAATAGAGGTCAGTTAATGCAAAGATTAAAATTAACTGGAAGTCAATAAGGGAATAATAAAGGAAAATGATCACCTTGTTGCTCCGACTTTGTAAGAGTAGACCTTACATTGCAGGCCAGTAGTAGAAAAAAAATGTAGTCACAAGCGATCCAACAGGCCTTCATAAGCCCTCCAGCAAACAATTTAATGATTTCAGGTACCCTTTAAACTAAGTGGCCAATCACTGTTAAATCCTTTGGTATTCATTGTAATAACATTGATCATGATGAAGTCTTTTGGTATTAATGTGGATGTAATATATACCTTTTTAATTATAGAACAAGAAAATCCAATTACCCCTTTGCCTCATCAAAGTTCTTTGCTAGCTGCGACTATTTAAACATACGTTATGAAACATTCAAACTGAAAGAGATTTTTGTGCAAAGCAAGGGCCAAATCCTGCCGGATGCTGACCACCCTTAACTCACAGGAATTTCGGGAGAAAGCGAGCGTGCCGAGCACCGCCGAGGAGATGCGTGGCTCTTTGCAGGATCAGGCCTTGATAGCACACGAAAAGGAAGAGGACGCAGCGAGCAGCTTCAGGAAGACCCTGATTAAAGAGGCAGAGAGCATTTGTTTATATAACGGAGGGGAAGCTGTTAGGAACAGTTAATGTGATTAGCAGTCGGGACACAGTTTATTCTGTAGAAACAGGAAGAAAAAAATGACGAGCTGAGCAAACTGGTTTGGTTTTATCCCATGTGCCACCGGCTGTACTGTCCACATGTTTTGACCTGGCTCCAGGAAACAGGTTGTATTCCAGCCTGAGTCAACTGGAAGCAGAAGCTCACGTCCTTTGATGCCACTAGCCTACTTTGCAGCCAAGCAGCCCAGAGGAGCAGACACATCTCACTGGCCTTTCTTACATGGGTAGAGATCTGCTCCCTACTCGCTATGTTACATGGGCACGAACTGTCTACACAAGTAACACCACCAGGATTTTCCCCGGCATCAATAACCATAAAGAATTATCTGGAGAAGAAAAAAAAACAAAAAAACAAAAAAACAAATTGCCTTCCCATGAGATCAAATCCTGCTTTCTTATTCAGTTCCTACTTTGGGAAAACTCTGACAAGCCGAATGTAGAGTTCAAAATTTGAATATTGGGAGATAAAAGCAAAAAAATTAAAGTTCCAGAATTAAGTGGTCCTTTTTGAGCTGATCCTCTGCTGTAAATAAAGCTAGCTTCAGAAATATATGATTACACAGTGTATCAGTCAGGTTCCCACATGCAGAGGGAGTCAGCCTTTTTGAAGGATGAGATCAGCCCGTGCCCAATGATTACACTTCATCAGTTAATCAAAAATGAGGGCGTTTTGCTCAAATACATTTATTGTTGTCCCTTCCTAGCAACTGGCCAAGCAAACCACTTGTCAGAAATTTAATTTTTCTGGGCCACCCTGTCAGTTCATCCCCATAAGAGCAATATTTGCCAGAACATTTCCAGCAGAACTTCATAACGTCACCAAGAACGCAAAATATTGCGGAAACCTGCTATCGAAGGGAAGCTATTAGGTATTTTCTCTTATTCCGGTTGAAAACTACTGCAAAATCACACACAAAAGAAAATGTTGATGACACTTCCAGTAGATTAATGTCGGCATAGTTGTCCCAAACGGCAAGCTGCAGCAGAGGTAGCAAAGCACACAGCACGTAGGTGGGGATGCTGTCTGACGAGGGATCAGGGGAGTTATGTACTACCACAATGTATAAATATACTTAAACAATACGTGCTTTTTACAGCAAAATGGCACTGTAATCCTGTCAGGCTGTAATTTGTAAGATATCACTGAACATTTACGAAATAATTGCTTGGTTTCTATAGCTCCGTTGCAACTACAACCTGTTAATCTCAAAAGTAGCATTCAGAAAGAAAAATACCAAATTTTCACAATGCTTTAATGCTACACGAGGCAGTATAGGATTAATAAAGATATTTTAAATGTATTAAATATTGCTCTTTCTTTTAAAATTACATTATAAAAATCTTTCTTAGACATTATTTGAATAAAGCCTCATTACTCACAGTCCAAAGAAGTTCATTAGGAGAAGATCACTTTGGAAAGCATTCAACTAACTAGCCTTTCTTCTCAGCAGTGAATTACATTAGCTACTTCCTAGTTATTTAAATCTTGAAATAAAAGATGTAAACGCTACAGTGACATCTTAAGATCATTGGTAAGGCAGGTCTTGCATGCACAAAAATGCCCAGCTGGTCTGGAGATAAAACAGATTGATAATTAGTTGCAAAATGTAACATTTCATCAGGAATATTTTGAATAATCCAATTTATCTTTGTCAGATATGCGGCACATATTTTTTTTTTCTTTGGAGACTCTTTGTTCTTTAACATAATATTATAATTTCAGCCTCCTAATTAAAGCGCCTGTCGGTCGGCCCTGCCTTGATGTCCCACCACCGATCGGAGGCTGACTGCACCGCACGGCGATAAGGTGCCTGCCCTGAGCCACATGCCACCACTAACTACCGCGGCGCCTGCTGCCTCCCACCATCCTACCGAGGCTGGAACCGGTTTGATGGGGGGAAGATCAAAGCCAGCCGGTTTGAAGGGAGGAGGGCCCAGCTCCGCCGGCTGGTCTGCGCAAGCGGGGCTGCCGTACGGCAGCTGGAACCGCTATCGCTCCGCGCTCTCAAAGCCCGACGCAGCCCAACAGCACGGGCTCCTACCGGCTCGGCTTTGTAATTAACTGATTAAAACGCTCTGTCCCCCCCCTCACTGCCCCAGCCTGCTCTGGTGGTGGAGGGGTCCCCCAGCCATCCCACTGCCGCTCCCCGCTTTTCCTCATCCCAGCAGTGCCGCGTTTGTCCCCAAAGTGATTCGCCCCCAAAGCAACAGTCAGGCGGGCGAGGGCTGCCCGGCTTTCCCAGGAGGGCAAGGTGATGCCTTGCTGGGACGGAGGCATGGAGGAGGGTGAAAGTGGGCTGAGCGGCACAGGAGGGGATGCAAATGCATCTGACGGCATGCCGATGCCATCCCTGCCGGTTCCCCCGCCAGCACGAGGCAGTCCCAGCCTCACCTGCGGGTACCACCTTTCCTCTCGTGGCTGCACGCTTTGCCGGTTGGAAAAGGTGGGATCTGTGTTTGCACGGCTCGGAGGAGCTCCTTCCCGTGTGTGATGGGAACGGCGATGCTCCTCCCGGGAGCGCAGCATCTTCAAAAACAAGCTTGCCGGTGGCAAGCGCCGCAGCACAGGCCAGAAAGGAGGTAAAAACAGCCATCCAGGTACCTGCTACTGCTCTGTTCAGTGGTCCTTCTGCCTGAGAGAGGGCTGCCGTGTTGGAAACACGCTGGTGAAGAGATCATCCTGGCTCTGCTGCGATCACAGTTAAACGCCCGCTGTCTTTCGCTGCTCCAAACTTCAGCACCGATGCAGCTAAGGGCAGTGGTTAAGCAAACGCTGCTTTTAAATGCAGCCAGCATGGAGGCCAGGTTTGCTTCAGAGGTATCAAAGACACCAAAAGAGCTGCTCTTGCAGAGGCACCAAGTGCCTTTGGGACAGTCCTGCCCAGCACAGCCTCATTTCTCAGCCTAGATCCACACGTGCTGCCATGTCAGAGAGCAGCTTACAAATACAAAGAAGAGTTGCCAGCCAAATTCTAGCAAAGCTATTTTCTCAGAAGCAACACGATAACCAAAGATCTCACCTGGCAGAGACAAGGCTGAAAGGTTTTCCATCAGCTCTTGTAATATAACAGTCCTGCTCCTCCTCTGCCTTGCGATTCAGGTACTCATTTACACTAGGGCAAAGAAAGTGCAAAGTGCAAAAGTAAGTGAAGTAAAGTAAAAAAGTGCATCTGAAACAATAACTCATGCCTACCCCACGCGCTTTAAAATGCTCATCATGCTATTGGCTGTAACTCGTGTAATTCATGAAACAAACTCTTTTTCTCGTGTAATGTTTTGACTTTTTTATTTTCAGCTGATATTTACGAAAAGAAAAAAAAATAATTTGGGGACCTAGATTAAAGTTTCATGCTCATTCTTTGCCAAGCTGTCTTCAATAAGCGATGGAAGTCGTGTAGTCTTATCAGACTGCACCTCTGATATGATAATGATATCTGTACCGCCCAGAAAGTAGGTCACAGTAATACTTCATAGCAGTTTTTGTAACCTACTCAGGGACTACAAGGCCAGCTATTTTAAAGATAATTCTGAATTTCTTTAATAAGATTTTATTGGATTCAGATAATTGATCCGATTATTGAAACCTGGGGAAAGTGCTGTTGACCTGAATATATACATCAGTAATTCTCTTTTTTAAATGAATTTAGGTCATTACAAACTTATTGCCTCTGCTTAACATCGGGCAAGGTGCTCACTACAAGCCTGACAAACAGACGCAGGTCCCGTACTTGTGCACTTCCCATGGTCTGGTCCAGTGTCTGCATTCGCTTCCCAAACTACACGGGCGGCTCCTTCCTCCCGCTCTCAAGATGGGCCAGGGGACTCGAAGCCTGAGTTAAGCACATTGGAATTCATTTCTTCTGACAGTGAGAATCATGTATTTTCCTTTCTTTCAATCTTTTTTCTTTTTTTCTTTTTTTTTCTTGGGGGCAGTATCAGCATATGTCAAACCTCTGCAGTTGCCTGTCATCTTATTTCTGATACTCCAACTATTTCTGACCATTCAATACTGGACAACTCCAATTTACGTTCCACCTTACTCTTCGCTTACTTTCCTTGCCATCATTTGTAAGACTTTTTTCCAAGACCTTTGAAATATTTGTTTCCGCAGAACCTAGCCCAACCAGCTGGCCCACACTTCTCCTCTTGGAGAGGAATTACATGTCCCTGTAGCCCCTCTTGTTCATTACCTGCCTCGCTGCCTGGTCTACTGCAGTGTGGGTAAGAGGAGACATCAACTCCACCACACGGGTCCTTTCGCAGAACCAGCAAACCCCCTTGCAGGGTGATGGGGGGTGCTTCAGAGCAGATGGTCCATGGTGATCCCTCCTGCCCCGGGCAGGTAGAATAGCTCTGGCTGTCCTCCCTTTCCCAACCTGCTCTGCGGACTCACACATGCACACAGATAAAGGCTTTACCTAGGAAGGAAAAAATGACATTTCTCCACTTCTTGCAGTATATCAAGTCTCAGCTCAGGGTGGCCGGGCTGCTCTGATTGTCTGGGTATGCCCCGCTGGCTGGGCTAGTGCTTACCCTATTTCCTTGCTTTAATGCAATGCACTTGATTAGATCTCACACACCAGATAGAGCCGTGATGGGCATGATGGAAATACGCACGGAGAGAGAAAGCTGGAACAGCTTCATTCCCACCGGTCATATATAATGTTACTGAAATTATTTGTGCAGCCATGTAGTGGACCTTCCTCTATCATCCCGGATCAGTTCCTGATGACTGACCTTTCACAGAAGTTGCCGTGTTGCATTCAGGAGGAGTTAGAAAAAAAGTCACAATTTTTTTTTTTTTTTTTTTTTTACACTCCTCAGCTGTATAGTTCTCAAAACAAAACTCTTCCCTGACCTTAATAACCTCACTTTTAATTTGACTATGCAGGATATTTTCTCTTTTTACTTGGATTTGGCTTGTTACAGTGGTTTTTTCTTTTGTGCAAACTCCAAGTCCCACTCTTGCTACTTTAAACATTTTTTCTTCATATAGTTTCTGTCCTGAAGCAAAAGGCTTTCTCCAAATACTACAACAGTAACCTGTTTGCAGTTCCAAGTCGGTGGCAGTATCACCCTTCCTTCTTCAACCAACCTCTTTGAATTACTTGAAACTCCAAAGCAATAGGAAGGCTGTGTCTATATAGGTATGAACACCAAGCTGTAAAGTATTAAGGAATTACCAAGTTCAAAATAAAGACAACTATCAAGTCTCATATTGCAAACCATTGGATGACACTCTTTAAAGTATGGTCCTCAATGGTCCCCCAGACTGGTCGGGACTTTCTCTCTCAGTTGTGGTGGTGGTGGAGGAAATCTCCACACAAGACCCGCGTACCAGAGTAGGAGATGACAAGTCCCATCCATGCCAGAGACCAGATGGTGACTGCCAGCTGCTGAGCCTAAGCCATCTTGACCTTGCAGGCTTGAAGGTCCACCAGAGCCTTACTCTAGTCCTTGATAACCAACCTATTTGGCTTTGCTTTTCCATGATTTTTTTTTTTTCCCCTTTGTTGCTGTTTTTTATTTCTCTTTGCATTATTGTGGAATTACACGCTCTAATTACGTAAATAAACAGCCAGAAACCAAACCAAACCTCTGGGAGTCCTAAGGGGTTTCCCTTCCCTGCAGACACACTGTCCATTTTCAGTTTCCCACTGTCTTTGCTTTTCTCCTTTTTTTCCTTCTTGTGCTGCCTAGAGGGGAAAATTTGTCACTAAGCGAGAGCAAGTCTCTCAAACTTCTAAGAAAATCGTAAACAGGCTGCAGTCCCTTATGAAAGCTAAGAAAACAAATGTGTGAAAGGAAAAATCAACTATCTTTAATTTATTTATCATTGAAAAGCTAATTGCGTTCCTTCTTAGAAGCATCAAAAAAGCCTCAAAGTGTTGCAAAACACATGAGCGTTTAGGCCATCCCCTGGGATTATTCCAGCCGGCTCCTGCTACCCTCCGCTTGATACCAAAGGAGACCGTTCGACCCTGCAGGCTTCATCCCCCCAGAAGTCGCTGGCTGGGGTGCAGCTCCCCATGCCCCTTGCGTCAGGGGGTGGCAGAGGCTGTGCTCCTCACTAAGTGCCCATAAAATACAATTATTATTTTTTTTTTCCCCCAAGACACTATTAGGTTAGATGTGACAGAACTCTTCAACATCATGAGGAGGTTTGAAATTTTTCCAAATCCCTTGAGGAATTAAATTTGCCCCTGGAGGAGTCCTGTAGCATTCAACAGGTGCAGCTCCTGAATAAATGGAGCCAATTCCTGGAGACATTACTTAAAAGAAGTAGTGAACAGATCTGATAATGTTACCTGGGATTTTTATAAAAAACAAATTTCTACAGTAAGATAAAACCCTTGATTAAATTTTACAGTCTGGTATAAAAAGCGCTGTATAAAGGTTGTTATTTGCTATTAACAATCAGGTTTTTCTTTAAGGCTCTCGGATAGCTCAGCAGGCTTTTTCTCAGGCCTGATTTAAGACAGTCGGAGCTGAGACAGAGCCAGCCAGGTAAATTTTCCTGGAAGTCGAGTGAAACATCAGGTCAGAAGGAGAGCATTGGCATAGCAAGGATGACAACTTTCCTTTTCACAGAACTTTTGTTTCTCTTTGCACAGTTTGGTAGTGAAAAAATGTTAAATATACGCTGTACCAAAGCAAAATCTAAAAAAGTAGCACAGAAATTTTATTTTTTCTGTTTTATCTATATATTATTTTGCTGTAGACTCACAAGAAAAATATCTGTAAATCTCTAAATTTGAAACTTGTGTTCTGACTTTCTTTTTGTTGATGCTTTCCAGTGAAATAATTGCAAGTCTAGTTAGTTTGTGTATAATCAATATCCTCCTGCCAGGTTAACGGGACATGTGATAACATAAAAACAGCCCCTCTCCAAAACATATTACTGACACTTACTATTAATCATTTCTGAAGGGTTTTTTTTTTTCTGCAAACCAAAAATAAGCAAGGAGTATGTTCTTTGTTTGCACAATCATAAAGTGATCATTTGAGAGCGCTATAGATTATCTGTGTATAATACCACCTTTCATCACAGGTTTATGTTGGATGGGCTGCAACATTTTATATAAACTGTAAATGGTATATAACTCAGCTGCATGCCGAGATGTGTTGTTGCGTTTGCAGATTAACAAAGTAAATGTAAGAGTAGAGGAAAATACCCCTTTTTCACAAGGTAGAAGCCATCACCTTTTCACAGATGGAATAAATATGCCATTTCCAATCTGAAAACCACCATTTCACTAAATTCTCAGAGCACAAATAACAAGGTGCTACTAAAAAATACTTGTAACACTGGGATGTCTTAGTTGTCCTCTCTCAAAAATATTTTTTTTTCTGTTTTACAAAAAAGGTTTCATCTGCTTCAATAAAACCCTATTTTAATTCATCCATTTAAGAAAGAGGAAAACAAATATTATTTATGCCAAATGGAACCGAGATATACATTGACACGCACACTAAACTTGCCATCTTGAATTAATCGTAAAGCAAAAGTAAGTTAAAGTCAGTGTGAAAAGGAAAAAGTAAGAAAGAAAACAACACCTAAATTAAAGAACTCTTTCTCTCCAGCAGTTTGGTCAGCAGCGCTGACTGTCATCAGGGGATAAATCAATTTGCTGCAGCTGTGGACAGCTATTTAAGTGTGAGCCCTGAATAGCTTAATTGGGGAAGTGTGTTAAAAGTTGAAGGCGTAGAGTCACGCTAAGTTCAGGGTACACGTGCAGACATGTGTCCACGCGTGCGCACGCGTGCACTCATATGTGGTCCTTAAGAAAGTCTTTTGCCCGGAGTTCCTGGAGTCTGCAGTCACAATACGCTTGTCTCTGTTCATCAGTGAAGCTCCCAATTATTGCTGTTACTTGATTTGCAGAATTTTCTCAATAAGAAGGAAAAATGATGATGCAGAGGGGACTATGGAACTGACTGAAAAGTTGAATTTTAACTTTTCAACAGAGCTGGGCCTCTTTTCTCCTTTCAGGATGGTGCTGGAGGAGACAAGAGGGCTGGTGGTAGGGGGCATATCCCGATCTGGCACCAACTTCCAAAGGCCTTGGAAAAGATTCAAGAGACATCATAAAGGGACAACGCAACCCTGGAAACACCCTCCTCAGTCCCAGCAGCTAATGGAGAACAACATTACACATCCCTTTGCTTTACCTCATCTAATGCAGATATCGCTATCCAAATCTCTAATTGCTCATTTTTTAAGCCCGTGACCCTCCAAACTTTTTGAACTCTTATGGCAATGGGTCCTACAACCCATCTGCAAAACATTCGTCTCTTGTCATCAGCTTGAGACCCAGTCCCTGCCATGTCCCTTGGCTGTTCCTATATTATTGCATCAGCAGAAAGGGGGGGGGGGGGGGGGGGGGGAG